>JAOEGS010012190.1:0-17730 GCA_025447755.1 Corythornis vintsioides | reverse complement strand
GGGGGAGGGTGCCATGTCACTCACAGGGGGGAGGGTGCCATGTCACTCACAGGGGGGAGGGTGCCATGTCACTCACAGGGGGGAGGGTGCCATGTCACTCACATGAGGATGCCAGCAGGCTCGGGCACTGAGCTCCAGCCTCCTTCTGTTTTTCTGCTGCAGCTCCAGTCCCACCAGCTGAGTGGCTGGTGCTGCTGGGAGGTCCCAGGAAGGCAGCCAGCTTCCCTCAGGGCCTGCAGCACAGAATCACAGAAGCATTCTGGTTGGAAAGGACCTCCAGGGTCATCAAGTCCAACCTTGTGCTGGTGATAAGACCCCTCAGGAGGTTTCTCCTCCCACTCAATCACAGCTACAACTGGTTGAGTGCAAGAGACAGATTGGACCCTGCACCACCACGTACCTCCCAGGGCACAGGAGCTTCTTTCCCATCTCAGGTAGATGTCCCAGCTTGAGGTCACCTAACAGCAGGGAGAAGAAGAGAGCCCCAGGTTGGCATGTGGAGCTGGTCTGGGTGTGTGGAGCTGTGCTGCAGGGTGGCCTCTCATTTCCTAACCCTCCTAAGAGCAAGGCTTAGTCAGCAGCAAAGAGACCAAGCAAAGCCCTCAGCTTCCCTGCTAGGCAACAGGAGAACTGCCAGTGGACAAGGGCTGGAGAAATCTCACATTCCCTGCTGCTCTTTCCACCTTGGTCACTGTGGGGCTGCTGTGCTGGACACTGCATGTGCTGGTTGGTCCCAGGGTGCTCCAGCTCCTACAGGTCTGGCACACATCTGGGAAAACCCAGCCCATCAAAAAGATGTGGGAGCCTCAGGTTCCTTAGAAGGAGGAGCAAGTGGCAGCCTCTGATTCCTGCACAAAAGCCTTAGCAACCCAACCCAGCACCAGGGTGAGCCCCAGAATCAGCCAAGAGCCTGCACAGTGCCATCTCCCACTGCTTTAGGACCTGTTTTTCCTGAGCTCCAGGTGGCTGAGCTCTCACTGGAAGCTCCCTGCCTGCTGTCAGAGCTCCCCCCTGCAAGGCTGATGTATTTCCAGGTGTCTCTCCACTCCTGCTGCTGCTCATGTATATTCAGGAATGCAGATGGTTCCCTGCAAACCCACACCATCACCTGGCTTCCCCCTTTCTTTGCATGCACAAAGCTAATCCAAAGCCTGCAGCTCAGGCCCCTGGGTTACCCAGAACACCCACACCATGCTGGGTAACCCACAATAACAAAGCAGCATGGCTTCATTGGGCTTCAGCTGGAATGTTTCTGGGCTTTTCCAGTATGGCATTGTTCTGGATGCTGGCCCATCCCACACCATCCTCTTCATCTACCAGTGGAGCACCACCAGCAAGGCAAACAAGACTGGGGTGATCAGGGAATGCAGCTCCTGTCCTGTGCAAGGTAAGGTGTCCAATTGATGCCCAGTGGCCTGTGGGGCTGGGATGGGGTGGGTGGAAGAGCAGAGGTCTGTGGGGCTGGGATGGGTGGAAAAGCAGAGGTCTGTGGGGCTGGGATGGGGTGGGTGGAAGAGCAGAGGTCTGTGGGACTGGGATGGGGTGGGTGGAAGAGCAGAGGTCTGGGGGACTGGGCTGGGTGGAAGAGCAGAGGTCTGTGCACAGTCCATCACTGCAGCTTCCTTGGCTCCTGTTGCACACTGGGAGGCTGGTGGGAGTGAAGCACAAGCTGCTGCTTTTCAGCAGGGGATCTTCTCCCCATGGGCAGATTTAGCCACACACAGAGCACCTGGCAGGAGCAGGAGACTGGTCCTTCAGCCTGCTGCCCACAGGGAAGCACAGGAGAGGAAGGATGGGGCTGATCCTGATGCCCACATGGATCAGTGGTAGAGCCAAGACTGCTGAGCTTTCCACCCAGGAGAGACAGGGAACAGGAATGAAGGCAAATCTGGCCCAGGGGGACTCCTGACATCTTCTGCCTCCTCCTGACTGGGCAATGAGTGGTGTGGCTCCAGGAGAACACAGATGCAGACTCCAGCCACTCATGTGGGGTTTGACAGCACAAGCACAAGTCCAGCTGGGGTTTGGCTGTCACATTTTGGAGGATACTGGGGTCTTCCTCACCAGCCTGTCTCAGTTTGGCAGGTGAAAGGGTTTCATGCATTGATGCTTGGGGTTTTCCTTCCCTATCTCTCAATCTTGCTTTGATGTTGAAGCCCAAATACAGTAGTCTGCTGGGAAACCCTGAACTCTCAGTGGCAGTGTGCTGGGGTAGGGCAGCTGCACAAGGCTTTGTGACCTTGCAGACTGTAAGCAACACAAACCACACAGAGAAGATCAGTAAGTGCTTCTTGAAACCTTGTATGTGCCCCTCATCTGCTGCCACTTTCACTGGCTGGGTTAAAACCAGCTCAGGGCAGCAGTTTGGCAGCAGCAGCAAGGAGAGCTCCAGGGCAGGTCTCTTACCCAGATGTCTGCACAGCAGAGGGGACACAGCCCGTGGGTAGCTGTGGACAAGCTGCAGCTCAGCCCTGTGCAGGGCTCAGGACAGCAAAGCACATGGTGAGGAAGCCAGGAAGATGAGTGGGCCAGAGGATGGGGAAATGTGGCTATTTCTGGGTAGCAGTTAAAAAAAAAATTGCATTTGAGACCCCACTGTTGCTGGAAGGCTGAGTCAAGGCTCTCACACAGCTCCAGCTTCCTCCAGAGCAGAGGTGTCTGGCTGGTGGGCACAGGGCTCAGAAGCCACCTCCTCCCACACAGAAGGAAGTGGCAGCAGGGGAGAGGTGACATCAGCCTCAGCTCTGTCTGCATGGCCCTGTGTCTTTCTGCTTGTCTTTCCTAGTGGCTAAAGCCACATTTCTTCCTCTGTGGGCTGAAGCTGTTCCAGCTGCTACCTGCTCATCTACAGGGTGTCTCAGCAGCAGAGCCAGGGCTCTCCAGGCAGGTTGGGATTGCCTTGCACATGTGCTTTGCTTCCCACACCTCTTAGCAACACTGCTGCCTGGGGGAACCCCTTCATTCCACCTGTGACAAACAGGTCCTGTCTGACTGTGCCCTAGGATGGCAACCTCTTGGGTGACAGCTCTGTATTTTTCACTAGAAAATGACATTCTTTCCCCTGATCCTCAGGTCCAGGAGTCTCCAACTACTCAGATTCTCCTCAGAAAGTGGGGGAGAGCTTGGAGCCATGTTTGAAGTGGGCCCAGAAAGAGATCCCATCAGAGCAGCACAGCCAAACTCCTCTCTACTTGGGAGCAACCAGCAGCATGAGGCAGCTGAAGTGAGTGAAGGTCACAAACCCACACATCATGGGGATCATGAATTGCACCTCACCCTGTCTGCTCTGCAGTGTGTCACCCCTTACCTGCTAGTCACAAACCTCCTCCAGGCCCCAGGGCAGTGTGGGGTGGCTGTGTCTCCAGGTTGTCCCTCCAGCAGCCAGGACAGTCTCACCAGTGCTACCAGTCTGTAAAAAGCCTCCTTCACAATTAGCAGTTGGGAAAACCTGTGTGAAACTGAGGACACTTCAGCTGCCAGACTGACAGCCCCTGGGGGTTCAGGGGTGCTTCTTGGCAGCAGGTTGGGAAGAGGGGTGGGAATGATCCACCTCATCATACTCCTGTGGAGCCTGTTCTGTCACCTCATCACAGGGACCTTTATCTCCTTTTAGACACTGAGATCTGGGCAGGGGGGACCAGGTCAGTGGGGAAAGGCCACAGCATTCCCCCAGGAGCTAAACTCCCAAATTCTTGCCTGGTGGCACAACGGCTCAAATCACCCCTCTGCTGGTGCTGCCCAGTGCTGCAGGAGGGAGGAGGGAAGTAGCAGCAGGAGTGGGACTGTCACCCTGTCTCAGGGCTGCTGCCCACAGTGGGAAGCACAGCAGAAGCCCTGTAACCACAAATGTCCTTTCTTTTTCTTTTCTCTTTAGCCTCACCCATCCCATCCTCTCTGACAGTCTCCTTGCAGCCCTGAGTGTGGCCCTTAAGTCATCCCCCTTCAACTTCCAGGGAGCACAAATCCTGTCCAGGCCAGAGGAAGCAGCATTCAGCTGGGTTGCTGTTAACTATGTCCTGGGGAACTTCTTCAAGGTAAAGGACAACCCTGCATCAGGGTTGCAGCCCCAGAGACAATGCAGGGATCAATCCCTGTAATAACAGTTTCCTCTGCCCTTCAGAGGAGGCAGGTTAGAGCCACCAGCAGCTGGCTGGGGGACATGAGGTGAGATGGTTGTCAGCAGGCTGAAGGACCAAACCTCTAACATAGCCTGTTGTGGACATGCTCATGCAGTTGCCCTAACAGATGGGAGGCTTTCTGGACAACTCACCCAGGTCTTGCCAACAGGATCTCCCCTGCTTGAGTCTCTGCAGCTCCAGCTCAGCTCCACTGTCAGGCATTGCTGCTGCCTGGGGGGTCCAGCTGGGGTTCAGTTGTCTCACAGGACACCCTGGGGATGGTGGACACAGAAGCAGAATCTTTTGCTGCCAAAGCCCATCAGATTTCCTCTCACTGAGATGCCAGTGAGAGCAGAGCTGGCTGTCCCCAGAGCAGGGGCCTGGTCCCTCTGCAGAAGGCACTCATTGAAAAAAATCCATTTCAGTTTCCTTGCTCTACCAAGGCTTCTCAAGCCAAAGAGTCTCAAGGACAAAAGAAGGGTGGGTTGGATGGAATTATCCCACATCAGGGAAGTGAGAGGCAGCTCTGACAGCCAGCACACAGGGGTTAGGGAACTGCCAGTCCTGCTGGCAGCAGCACAGCCTCCCCCAGCCAGGGACAGAGCATTTCCACCCACCCAAACTTTCCTGCCCCTGCTGCCAAATCAGCCCTGCAGGAGATGAAACCACAGGGTCTTTCTGACAGGAAGGTCTCTTTAGCATCACAGCAGCACTTGAAGTCCATAGCTGCCCACCTGGAAACCTCCCTCCCATGCTCCACCACTCCCCTCTGCTGCTACCTGCTGAGGCCACTGCCTTGAAGAGGCATCCAGGATGGGGAGCCCTGTTTGCTCTGGCTGTGGGGAGCTCTCTCCACAGATGGCAGAGCTTCTACAACAGCTCCTCTGTTCCTCCCAAAGCCACCAGTTCAGTATCCTGATGTCCTGTGGGGAGAAAAGTGGGGCTGTACTGCACCAGAAAGCTGCTTTTTCCTCTCTGTGCACTAGTGCTTGAGCCAGGGCAGGCATCTTAAGAACTCACCTCTCTGCTTCTTTTTGGGTCAGTACGACTGGCGAGGACAGTTGGTCCCCTCTGGGAGGGGGACAGCAGGAGTCCTGTCTGTGGGAGGAACCTCAACAGAGCTCACTTCCAGGCTGGAAGAGGAGAAGCAGGCCCCAAAGGAGGGGGTGAGGCTGCAGCTGTATGGACAGACACACCATGTCTCCAGCCAGCACTGCCCCTGCCACGGCACCCAGCAGCTCCACAGCAGGCTGCTGGCCACCCTCCTTCCAGTGAGTACCTGCCAGGGGGCACTCACCAGGCTCCTGCTGACACTGTCACTGCCTCACAGCTGCACAGGGGGTGGCTTCTGATGGGCTAAATAGCAATCACTGTTTGAATAGAGAGGATTTGCTTGACTGAATTGCTGTGGTTGGAAAGGACCTTGAGGATCATCACGTCCAGCCATTGGCTAACTCTGCCAGGGCCCCTCCTCCACTGTGTCCTGGAGCACCATGTCCAGACAGCTTTTAACTACACCCAGGGATGGACACACAAGCACCTCCCTGGGCAGCCTGTTCCACTCTTTGATGACCCTGTCAGTAGGGAAGTTTTTCCCCCATGTCCAACCTGAACCTCCCCTGCTGCAACTCGAGGCCATTTCCCCTTCTCCTGAAGGTTGGGACTTGTGGGAAGAGACCAACCCCTCCTCTCTACACCCCCCAGTCACAGGGAGTGAGGAGGTCTCTCCTCAGCCTCCTCTTCTCCAGGCTGAACAACCCCAGCTCCCTCAGCTGCTGCTCACAAGACTTCTTCTCAAGACCCCACAGAATCAGGATCTCAAAAGCCTGGGGCATTTGTGAGCAATTCTCTTTACACCCAAATCAGTGCCCTCAGAGCAGACACAGGCACCCAGGCAAGAGTTTCCTACTCTGTTTGGCTCCTCACTTGCTGTCCAGAGGTGCTGAGATCACCTTGAGGGTGAGAAGAGACCAAGACTTCCCTTGGCTCCTCTGAATGGCTTCTCCATCCCACACAACAGCAGCCAGCTGGGACCTTCCACTTGGGGACTTGGCTGATTTTAACCCTGAAACAGCTTTAAAAGAGCAATATTTCATTTTAAAAACATGGAGGTGCTTTGGTGCTTCCAAACTTTATTTCAGTTGAAGAAAAGCCAGGATCTGATTCAAACTCAAGAACTAAAATTGATATTTTTTTTCATAAATAAAACCACTCAGTGGTTTTATTTCTCACACCACTGGCTTTCCTATAAACCACACCTCCCCTTACCTGAGCCATGGATGTCCCCCATGGAGACCCACCTCTCCAGAGCTATACTGGGGAATTCCTCCAGCTGACAAACACTGATTCTTGAGGGGTTGAGCCACTTGCAAGGCAGAGCAGAACAGCCTGTTTCTTGCAACAGAAATGGTTATTTCTGGCCTAAGGGAGAGCAGGTAGGGCTGGGACCCCTGCCAGCTTGCCATGAACTCCACAGAGCTCCCTGGGCTTTGCAGTGACCACCTGAGATAAGGTTTGGCAAATCTTTTGCCCATTGATTATCCCACTGTGGTGCCAGAGGAAAAAATCATCCTTCACTGTGTTACATTTTGTGTTCCTTCACAAAACCCTGGATGCCAACCTGCTCTCTTGCTGCCTTGTTTTATTCTGCCTCCAGGACCAGAGAAGTGCTCAGCCTGTGTCTAATCCCTGCTGGCCCCTTGGCTACTCCCAGGAAGTGCAGAGGCAAGCAGTGCACACTGGAGCCTGTGCTGCCAGGGACAACACACCAGCCATCCCTGGCCCTGGGGAGATCTTCAACATCACTGGCTCCAGCAACCCCACTGCCTGCATGACTCTTGTGCACAGCCTGCTCAACTCCTCCTCTCCCTGCAGCTTCCTCAAGCAGCCCCTCAGCAAGCCCAGGTTTCTGGTGGGTTCTCATGTACACTGGGGTAGAGAAGCCATGAGATGGGACTGGTTTGCTCAAGCATGGGGAGTGGGAACAGCCAGGCTGTGCCTTCTGCTAGCCAAGAAGGCCAGTGCTCTGGCTACTGCTGTGCACCCCACCCCTGCCCTCAGCTCTTGGGCCACAGGCTTCCCACTAGTGCCCACAGTGGGCTTTCCTCAGCCACATCATAGACCAGACAGGAGTTGCATGCTGAGCACACACAAACCTGTGGTCAAGCTGCAGATCCTCTGCCACTCCCTTGGCAAGCATCTGGGGATACTTGTGTTTGAGACCCTGCATCTAGTGTCCAAAGTCATTGAGCTGTCAAGCCAGGACCAACTCAAGACCCTAGGATGAGCCAAGTGCATTTCAGAGGGAGGAATTGCTGGAAATTACTGGAAATTTCCCCTGCTCCTGAGAGCCTCACATGAACATGGTGCCAAGGAGCAGCAGGACTATGCTTAGCCAGGCAGGCTGGATGCAAAGCTAGGATCTGTTTCCACCTCCACACACTACCAGATCTGCTTGTCTTCCCTGCATCCATCAGAGGTCTAACCACCAACATGGACACAACAAAAGGCCACCCTGGCAACACACCCCACCCCACAGCTACAGCCACTTCCCTGCAGTCCAACCTGACAGTTGTTTCTGCTGCTGTTGTAGGTGATTTCTGAGGCCATGGACTTCTTGAGAGAAGCTGTTCCCTCTCCTGACTTGGGCCAGGCAGTCAAGAGGCTCTGTGGGATGTCTGTCAAAGAGGTAAGTGTGGAATAGCTTGGTGTGTGGGGAGAGCAGGAAACAAGGTGCAGTCTGTAGGGGCTGATAGAGCCATAACTCCCTGTCTCCCCCAGGGTAAAACTTTGATTTCCCTGGGTTTCAGGGTTTTTTGGTTTGGTTTTTGTTTTGTTGTTTGGATTTTTGTGTTGTGGGTTTTTTCCACTTGGAGGAAGCAGGCTCTACTGATTTTCCTTCCTCTCAAATCCCAGCTGCTGCTGCTAACACCTGGACTAGTTCAATGAAAAGCCACAAGTCTCTTTTACTTGTAGGAGTAAGCAAGAAGGCTGTTTCCTCACTCCTGTACATCACCTCCTCAAGTGGCAGGAACACCTCCACTGCAACCCCAGGGGTTTCACCTGGGCTCACAGAGACCAAGCCAGGAGGAATATTAGAGGTCTTTTCCTCCACTGGTGGCTCAGGGGGTCACCCCCCTTTGCCCCTACACTGACCAAGCACCCTCAGCAACATTCAAATTGGAATCTACAGATTTTGCTAATGGGGTAGCAAAGCCCCTGAGGAGTTCCCTAAAGCTTTCTCTTCTGGATAGAGGGGAAAGATCTTGTCAGTGCTCCTGCAGAGAGAAGCTGCAGCCATAGCTCAGGCTAATTAGAGGGCAGAGAGCTGAACACAGCAGTTCACCCACAAGGCAAGTGTAGGAGACCTGGCTGCCAGTGCTGCTGCTCTTGGCCTGCCTGCTCTTTAATCAGATGGAAACAAAGGCACCAGGAGATGCCACTCATTCCCAGACCACAGCCCAGTGGGTGCAAGAAACATGGGTTCAGGATGCACAGGACACAAACCCCTCCTCCAGTCATTCCCAGAGCAGGAAAGCAGAGGTTACAGCAGACTTGACATTCACCTAATGAATTTTTTTTTCCCCCCCTCCTATCTCCTTTTGGAAATGACACCAGCTGGTGAAGGAATCCCAGAAGAGCCTGGATACACTTGCTGACTACTGCATGGTGACTGCCTTCATCTTTCATCTCAGTACAAAGGGCTACGTGTTTGACTTGGACAGGTCTGTTTGGACTGCATTCCAGAAGAAGGTCAGTCACCTCCAGGGTGGTATTTCCAGTTAGGAGAGAGGGATGGTTTCAGAACACCTCTCCCCACTCCTCAAAGACCTAACAAGCCAGGTTTCTCCAGCAAGATGCTTTTGAAAAATAAATTCACAATTGTGATGAGCAAGAAAAGCAGCATCAGAGAGCTGGAGATTACACTGTGCCCCCTGAGAAACAGAGGGGTCAAAAACCTTCCCTGGAGCAACACCATTGTTAACAGTCTATGCCCAACAGGAGAGAAGTCTTGTCTTGGTCAGCACTTGATACTAAGGACAAGCTGCTGATAATATTTCCTGAGGCAAACAACACTGCTCCACCTCTTTGCAATCCCCTTCATCCCCCTGAGGGTTTACAGCTGGCTTATAAGGTCTGAAATTGCTTCAGGTCCCCCCTTTCACAAAAGAAAAGTCTAATCCCATAGTTCCACTCACCAGTAAAGGCAGAACCCCATCAGCCACAGCAGTTCAGTCAGCCACAGGGTGATCACCAGGCAGGCAAGGCAACGAGGCAGGTCCAGGGTCCATCCAGGGAGCCCAGCCTGGAAAACCAAAGAACCTACAACACAGGCCTGAGGTTCACCAGGGCCAGAACTGCCCATGACACAGACCCAAGGTCCACCTGGGAAAACCCATCAGCAAGCAGCAGAATCTTAGAGCAGAGCTGAGGAAAATGGTGTCTGCCCAGACCACAGCTTATACGGAGCTGCCAGCACTGTGGGTGGAGGGGGTGGGTGGCAGTGCCAGGTGGGCCTGGTCAGGGCAATAGGAGCCTATTAGCACCCTCAGGGCACTGAGAGTGGGAGAGCTCCTCATTTCAAGGCTCATCCTTGCATCAGCCTCAGTTAAAGGAAAGGAGGCCTTGGCTCTGTGCACAGAAACACAGCAGGGCTCCGGGCTGCCTCCTTCCCTCCTGACCTCTCCTCCTTTTTCATCCCATAGATGGGTGACACATCATCTGGCTGGACTCTGGGATACCTCCTGAGCCTGACAAACACCATCCCCCAGGACAGCCCGAGCTTCCTGAAGGGGATTGAAGCAGGGATCTGGTCTCTGCTCCTCATCCTCTTCGTCGTGTTGCTCACCGGCTCCTTCATGCGCATCTCGTACCGGGTGATGGGGAAGGAAAGCAGCTTCAGCCACAGGAGCAGCAGTGTCTTTGATGGCAACTGACACCTCTTCTGGGAGGTGGCACTCGTGCCAGAGGGCAGTTACCAGGGCACACCCAGAAATCACAGAGGGTATGGTGAGAAATCACCCAGGGTATGGTGAGAGATCCCACAGGGCACGTAGAGAAGTCGCTGGGGGACTCGGGTGGTCTCCCTGCAGGACTCTCAGAGCCTGGTTCCAACCTGCACTAGCACTGCTGGACTTTGGGACAATGGATCCTGCTCCACAGGAGCCCTCTGATGCCCACAGGGAGGCAAGCTGCTCATCTTCCAGATGAGAGCAGCCTGCACAGGTCCTGCTTGGGCTGCAGCTGAGGTCACTCCTGTGAGCCTAGTGAATCAATGCCCCTGAGCTGTTCTGGAGTTAATATTGACTAATTCTGCCTCATCAGGAGAGCTGGTGTCTGCAGGAAAGTGCTCTGTCCTCTTCTGTGCCCAGGTGGTACCTGCACTGTTGCCACTAGTGAAGACTGTAACAGCTTCACAGCACAGAGTGTAACAGCCAACTTGCTTCTGTGTTCTAGGGAAATGCAGGTACCTCCTGCCTGCCACTGCTGCTCTGTCCTCCCCTCTCAGGGCTCCATCCATGGATCCCTTCCAGCAAATGCTCCTGCTGACCAAGAACCCTTCAGCAGCACTGCTTTTTAGTCCTGGGCTCTATACCTTGCAAAGCATGGAAGGAGAAACCCGGGGCTCAGACACAGAGCTGAGCCTCTGGCTCTCAGCTGAGCCATGGCAGCTCAGGGATCAAGTGGCAATTAAAACCAGGACTTAATGAGCACATCTGATGTCCCATCAGTGAAAGAAGCATGCTGGGCTGAGGTTCACCACTTTGTTCATTTGCACTGGACTGCTTGTCTTGCTGACTCTGAAAGTGAAGTCACCTCACCTAAGAGCAGACCCAGAAGCTTTCCTGATTATCAGTCTGATAACCTCCATCTCAGACTGTGACCACAGTGACTTCATAACCCAGTACTCTGGATTCCACTGGGAGCTGGCAGACATTCCAGCTCCTCTGCTCATCTAAAAGATGAGGAGTTGTACAGATTCTCTGTGTTATGGTGAAGAGAAGGGACCAAATCAGACAAACACTGGCCTTTGACTAAAGCATGATGAGTTCACTCCTCAGATTGCTTCAGAGACTTGAACACTCAGGTTGGTAGAAGCCCAAGGGCTGAGTGTCTCCAACTCATTTCAGACCACTTGAAATAGAAATGTAAATGCTCACAGATGCAGTGATGTGCCTTGCAGGAGTTTTAAAGGTACCATGGCACCCAAATCCTTTCAAATCTGATTATTAATCCCTTGTGGTCCCAACTCATATATAGGACACACCTTCTCCTCTCTAATATTGGGGTGTTCATAAATTTTCAGGCCAGTTAATGGAAGTTTGGAACCTGTCAGTCAAGTTTGGAGGGGTGTGGAAAGAGATTTAAACAAGCTTCATATTCATTTCTTTGAGTTGCACGTTAGCTATTTTTAATTCTATCATGTCATTAAAGATGTTTTAATAGACTGTCTGTGTTTTCCTTGGCAAGAGATGAAAGCAGGGGTTGTATTGTGAACACAGAGTGTTTCAGTGAGGAGGAGGGGGGTGCTGATTTTGCCTCTGTTTACTCAAGAGCTGTTCTGCTGGGTGCTTTCAGGGTACACAATGAGAACCCCTGAAGGCTCTCTCTTCCCAGGCAGAAAAGGACTTCAGATAACCTGGCTGCTGGTGTTTAGTTGATGAGAGACATGTCTGCAGCTTTGATGTGTCCTTTGCTCAAGCCATCTGAAGGAGGTAGGAGGGATCCAGGCAAGCCTCCATCAGAAAAATGGGGTTATCAGGGAGTCAGTGGTATCCATTCCTCCCACATTAAACAGCTCTGGCCCTCTGACCTGTCAGTGCATAGGAGGAACTGGGGGATTCTTGGATGAGATTTACAACCTGCCCAAGAAGAATTTTGCCTCTGTCAGAAAAGGAGAGAAGGCAGTGAGATGCCAGGAATCCCAGGTGCCCTGGCCTGCTCAGTCACTACACCTTGATTTTGGATACTAGAGTACAGGGTCCCAGAGGAAAGGACAGGCAGGGACAGGCAGGGACAGGCAGGGACAGGCAGATTTGATCTCAGGTAATGCCAATGCTGCCCATGCCAGGCTGCAGCCCTCACAGTTACCAGGTGAACTGGGCTAGGAATGGGCACTATTGACAGGGTCTACCACTCTCTATCTACAGAAAAAAAAAGCACTTTGTATTTTCTAGAGGATGAGCTGGATTGGTATTTTTAAAGCCCTGAATTCTGCTTCTAGGCATGAAAAAAAAGGTTAAAAAAAAACCATAACTGGGAACTTCTGAGAAGAGTGGAAACCAGTAACAGAAATGTATTCCTTGCTCACATTCCCCTATAGAAGCAGCTCCTTCATGTCCACACTACATGAGTTTGCAGAATTAATCCCCAGATCACCTGGACAGCAGAAATCTGCTTAAGAGATTGTAGATTAACTCACTTTGAAACAAAGACACTTGCAGCTCTCTGGTTACAAAAGAAATAATATGAATCCTTTGGAAATTATTGAGGATTTTCTAACTGTCCCTAAATTCTGCATGTTTATGCACAGCTCCCTCACTTCTCAGGCTGGGAGAAGTCTCCTGGCAGAGAATCTCTGCTCATATGCAACTGCAGTTCTGCTGCTCTCAGCAAGTGTCAGGAAGAAGGAAAAAAATCACAAGTATTAGATATAAAAATATTTTTCTCTCCAGAAACACAACAAGTTAGCTGCCCTGCTGCTGGGTAGAGTGCTGCCTGCTGTTTGGAGGGGAGTCTTGCCACCAGTTTATACCATTTCCAAAGCATTGTGGATTCCCAACCAGTACATCCCAGCTGGGCTGTTCCAATGGATTCCCATGAAAATGGAGAGAAATGATGGGTTATTTCTGCAGGACAAAGTTCACCACCATAGGACCAAAGTTGTTTCTTCCCATTCTGAGGCACCCAGGCTCCCTGTGGCTGTGGAAGAGACACCTAAGCTGAGTCCTGGTGGAGCAAATGCAGCAGAACATGAGAGGGATGCCTTTGCAGGTGCTGGATTTAGAGCTTCAGCAGCACATGTTTGTTTTGTTCCTATGCCATGCCTATGAAGAGAAGTAAGAAGCCATATGATGTTTGTATCCCACCTCATGGACTGTCACTCCTACCTCAAGAGCTAATTCAGAACACACTGAAGTAGATGGAAAAGCCACCAGCAAAACACACCCAAATGTGTACTGGGACCAGTAAAACCCCAGTTTTCCTGCTGGACTTGGCAGTGCTGAGTTAACAGTAGCACTAGATGATCTCAAAGGTCTTTTCCAACCTAATCAATCCTATGGCTTTGTGATCCTAATATAAAAGCCCTTTCACAATGCCACCAAAGCCAGGCAAGTGAAAGTGGATTGATGTTTCACCAGTGCAAACGTCCCTGTCTGCCTGCACACGGTGGAGAGCAGGCAGAGGAGGGCTGGTTTCCACCATTCCTCTGGCATGAGATATCCAGAGCCTTCCTGCTTTTAGATCCTCCCTTCAAGGCAGGCAAATGCAGAAGGTTGAGCTGAGCGTGCAATGACAGGGACCAGGCAGAAGAGGGAGGCTGGCAGAACAGCACCTTCAGCCTCAGGAAACCTCCAGTGCTCTAGCAGCTGGCCCCACCACCGAGCAAATGCAAGCAGGCTTGTGTGGAAACTCGCCGAGGAGATTCCCGCTGGGGACACGCTGCAGCATGGAAGAGCTCCCTGTGTGGGATGTGGGAGCAGCTCTAATCAGTGGCTGAAGAAGTCATGGCATTGAAATCCTCCATGGGGGGAGATGGGCACTGGCATGGAAGATGGCTGAAGGGTTGAAACAAGAGGGAGAGAGACTAATTCCCAGTGGGAAGAAGACTGCAGTGGGAATGCAGGAGGTTAGGGAGAGACAGAGAAAAGATGAAATCAACTTTGTGTGAAGGAAAGTTTATTTTTGCTCCCAGCAGGGGGGTGTCTCCATATGCTCACCTCGTGATGGAATTAGTCACCACTTCTTGGTGGAAATTCTCCAGAGAAACACATCTCCCAGGAGCAAGAAGGCAGGAGGGCTTATCACTGGACAGGGTAGTGCTGTGGAAGTGAATGAGGGAACCTTTACTGGCATGGTGTTCAAAGTTCACTGGTTTTAAACATGAAAGAGATGTAACCTGCTGATTAATGCTGAACCCTACCTGGAGTAGAACCTGCTTTAGCAATGCTTTCTGTTTCCTGGCAATCACTGGTGATGTTTAAGACTCTTTTGAGTGTAAGCTTTGAAGTGACAGGCTCACAGCCCTCTTCTGAACTCAGTGGAAATGATCAAACCAAATGGAAGGAGCTCTTCCTTCCACACAGCTTGTAGTTAAACCATGGGGCTCCCCAGGACAGGAGGCTGTTTGTGCCAAAAGATTTCATGGTTGCAGAAGTTGGCTGGATACATTCATAGTGATCCACTGGGGATATGAAACATGAAGTTGTTTGCTTGTTGTGCCTGACCCACCTGCTCTGTATGTTTGCCCTGTTCCTGTTTGACAGCTGGTACTGGCCTGGGTGGACCTGTGGCTTGATCTCACTCCACTGTTCCTATTTCTCTCAAGCAGGAAACCCCACAACTGCACATCTCACTCACCAGCCTCTGGAAGCAGCTGCTCACCTTCAGCAACTCCAAGCTTCTCAGGAGCAGTAATTTCTAGAAAACAAAAGTATTGTTTAACCTTAGAAGGAACAAGCCTTAGTCCTTAGAAGGACTAAGATGCCAACAGGTCTGCATGTACCCACCTGATACTTCAGTGTTACCACAAACCTGGAACAGCTCCCCCACCTAAGGCTTTGCAGTTCTGGGGACAGGTGTCCACCCACATGGCCCTCTCCTGAGCCCAGCACTTCAGATTTTTACCTGTATAAACAAGAATTAGTTCTGTGATTTCTGTTTGTGCTCCTGCCAGCCTCAGCCCATCCCCAGGTAGCAGGCTCGGGCTGGTTTAGATGAGGATGCTGTTTCAGAGACACAAACTGCTATCTTGCTGCTTAAGCACCCAGAGAATTCTCACCCTTGTCTGCCTGCTGAGGGGAGGGACCATCTCCATATGCCCCACAGCACACACTCAGCAGAAGGGGAATGCAACACTCAAATATCTCCCCACGCTGCTCAAATATTCACAGTAAAACCCATTTCCATTCTGAAAGCAGCACAGATTGTTAAAAAAACCCCAAACAAACAAGAAAATATTTATAGTCCCCCCAAAAAGGGCCCTTTCCTCAGTGTGCAAAGCCAATCAACAGAGAGTTGAGAAATTTATTTTGGCTCTAGAGAAATGGGTGTTAGGTGATAAATCACAAATCAGCCCCCCTTACCTCAGACAGCAGCAGTTGAAACACCAAACAAATAACAAATAAAGTTTATAGATTTGGTTACATGATTTTATATCACTTTATTATATCTTTATTTGTGTGCTACATCAACTACCTAAATCATTATACTATTACCTAAGTCATTATACAAAGGTGGTCCTGCATTTACATTTAAATTCTCCTCCTAGAGGGATATTTTTTAGTGTTGAAACCACCTCAATGTTTTGATCTTTGGCCAAATCTCTCTCTGGTTTATGTAAAGCAGCCATAATGAGGTGCTATCTACAACAGTTGACTGAATTGTACTCTCTTTAGAATCAGATCTCAATTATTGTGTCTTCTTCCTGATTGTTTTTACCTTCGAGGTCATCTCATTCTTCAGTCTTAAGGCCCTTTCATTCTCAGTTGCTGATTATTGCATTGTTCTCCTGCTTGCAGTTTTCCAGCTCCTTATCAGCTTATTCAGCCTAAAAGTTTGTAACTGTCCTCCCAACACCACAATTACAGCAAAAAGATTAAAAAAAATACACAAAGTGCAACAAAACAGAAAGGCAATTCCCAACTTTGTTTTAACTTCACCACCATGCCTTTCTTTGGATTACAAACAGAGCCTTTGGCCTCCTGATGCTGGCCCCTGATGTCTCCCAGTGTCCCTGTTACAGCTGTTTATGGACACAGCAAAGTCCAGAGAGGAAAGGCAGCAGCACCTGAAGGAGGTGAAACCTCCTCACTCCTCACTGGAGCACTGCCAAAGAAATCCAGTATAAAACTGATGTCTTCACTGCAAACATGATGTGGGACCCAAGTCCCTTCCCACCCCTTCTCCACTATCCCAGCTGCTTTCCACCCACCCACCCCCTGGTCCCCTGCCCTGGGAATCCACAGCAGCAGCTCAGCACATGCTGCCCACACAACACCTCAGTCTTCTGCTCAGGGCAGGACCAGGGGATGTGCAGGTTTTTTTCCCCAACTGTCAGTGCTTGGTACAGAGGTTTGCCTTTGAAGGAATGCTTTGTGTGAGACAAGGTTCTGCCTCATTGCATGCCAGCTCACCTTCTGGTACATGCTAATTATTGTTGGGCTGCCACAGGGTTGGAAGTTGCAGGGTGAAGATGATCAGCAGCTCCAGCAGCTCTCCATGGAGATTCCTGGCAGCTTGGCTCTGTTCCTCTTCACTGAGAGCTTAGAAGTACTGGCATTTCCCTTAAAAAAAAAAAGAATAAAATAAATATTTCAAATGGAGTTCTCATTTCCTGTGGATCTGCACGTAGCCAAGAACAGAAGTTCCAGGCAACTGGCTTAGAATCAGCAATAATAAAATGTTGCATGAATAATTTGAAATGCCTCCCTCACCCACAGATCTTCAGGTGGCTGCATCTCCCAGGGGCCCAACCACAGGAGCAAAGCTGTAGCTGATGTGGTGACCACTCTGCACTGCAGCTCAGCCCCCACCCCGAGGTTAAAGCAGCTGGGGCTGGAGCACAAGCTGCAAGAAGCAGAGGCTACAGAGGCTCGTGGTTGTTCTAAGAGAGAAAGGAAAAGGATCTGGGTGACAGCTCTGGAAGGGGCTGCCCAGGGGGGTTGTGGAGTCTCCTGCTCTGGAGACATTCCAGCCCCACCTGGATCTGTTCCTGGGTGACTTGGTCTAGGGGACCCTGCTCTGGCAGGGGGGGTGGACTAGATGATCTTCTAGGTCCCTCCCAACCCCTGACACTCTGTGATGCTGTGATCTTTGTCACTGAGCTTTCTAGCCCTGGCTGAAAACCCCCCAAGCCTGGCTCTGCATTAAACACAGCAGTGCTGGGACCAGCCAACCTCCTTTACCCTGCTGAGGCTCCTCCTGCTCCATTTCAGGGCTGGTTTTCTAGGGCTTCAGGAGCACAGAAGGTCGATGATGCTGCTGGGTGAGAATTTCTGCTGAGTGTACTTTCCTAGATAGCAGAACACATGCAAGGCATTCTCCAGGCTTTCTTTTTAATCAGAAAGACCACAGTATCCCTTTGTTATGTTCCTCTGGAGGAGGCATCACATCCTGCAGGAAAAGCTTTACAGATTATTACAGCCTTGTTTGAAACCTTGAGCAAGTCTGATCTGGATTCATCCCATCTGTCTGTGATACTGAAATGCTCCTGATTGGATTTGGTCACCTCAGACACCTTCCCAGAGAACAGAAAGGTGTGATCAGAGCTGGAGGGGGGGGGGGGGGGGGGGGGGGCCCCCCCTTTCCACGCGCCCCCCGGCTATTCAAAACCTTGTGTTTAAAGGGGGGGGAAAAATGGGTTTTTTAAGCGCTCCCTCTTGCTCCTCCC
>JAOEGS010012189.1:0-11502 GCA_025447755.1 Corythornis vintsioides | reverse complement strand
CACAACTTCCAAATAATATTACTATAATAGTAGGTATGCACTGCAGACAGTCTTCTTTAGCACTGCTTGTTCTGGTTCCCGCGCACGCGCACCGCGCGCTCCCGGGCCGGCGGGGCGGTTGGGGCGGCTGCGGGTGCGCGCCCGGGCGGCTTCAAACGCTCGTTCCCCCCGCCCCTCCTCAGGTAACCACAGGGAAGACGCGGCCGAGGGAAGCGGGAGCGCGCCCCGGGCTAGGGCGGGACCGCGCTGCGGGGCGGCCGCTTCTTCGCCCGCCCCCACCATGGCCGCGGCCACGTCGGGTGTCGCCGGGCTGCGGGGCGGGTGGGCGGCGGGGTCCCGCTCGGAGGGTTGGGTGCGCTGAGCCGCCGGTGCCGTCGTTTCGGCTCCGAGGTCGGTGACTCCGCGGGGCTGCCCCGGCCGGGCTCTGCCGGGCCCGCGGCGCCTGCAGGTTGCGTGTCGCAGCTGTAGCCTCCCTGGCTCCGTGGGCGGAGTTCCTGGGGCGTGAGGGGTTTCACATCTGGGTTTTGGTTGTTTTTTTTTTTAATGTGGTGTTCTTTTTCTTCTCCAGTTCTTCAGAGCGCTGAAAAATGTCCGGTTTTCTGGAGAGCTTGAGGTGCTCGGAGTGCGTTGACTGGGGAGAGAAACGCAACACGATCGCTTCTGTGGCTGCGGGGGTGCTGGTGCGTGAGGCTGCTCCTCCCGGCCCTTTAGGGTGTCCATGAGCTCCAAATGAGCAGCACATTAGAAGAAAAAAGGAAGATCAGGGATACTCTGCCCTGCTAAGCCTGGCAAAATCTGTTCCGGGTGCTCGCAGCCATTTGTTGTGCAGTTGGGCAGCTCCTCGGCGTGTAAAAACTACCTGGAGTTGGGAAATCTTTGGTGGTTTTGTGTTTAATTTGATCCAGAACTAGTTTTGCTGTCAGTTAACTGGGCTGGGGGCTGTAGGAATGATTTAATATATTATTATTATTGTTATTAATATTTTATTCACATTCATTTTTAGAGCAGTCATATATTGTTAAGCCTTTCATTTGAGTTTTAAGCTACTGCACACATTTTTCTGGAGCAATCTCCTATCTTGGCTTAACTGTATTTGAAGCTACTGAGTTTTTTCTTCCTTTGCTGTAGTTTTTCACAGGCTGGTGGATCATCATCGATGCAGCTGTCAAGTACCCTAAAGTGGAAGACTTCAACCATTCCTACCATGTTTGTGGGGTTATAGCCACTGTTGCATTCCTGATGTAAGTGTCATTTCTCAGCTGCACGCTCTTAGCATTTCTTTTGTGCACTTACTCCTCAAGTGGAGAGGTAACTGAGGATAATAAATCAAGTTGCCATCAGAATAGCTCTGTTTTTTTCTTATATTTGTAGTAAGGAACCATTAAAAAACACTCAAGTGTGAAGTACAGGTCCAAATGTGTTTGTAGAAATGCTTTTAGTCTAGACCCTCTTTATAAAATATAAAAATACCAAAAGCCCCAACATCATCCTTTTGACACAGGTTTCTGAGAGGCTTCTCCTGTTGCTCTTTAGCTCTGCTTACCCACCTCTCTCCTGCTTTGCTGGTTGCAGGATCAACGCCGTGTCCAACGGCCAAGTGCGAGGTGACAGTTACAGCGAGGGCTGCCTGGGACAGACAGGTACAGAGCTCTTCTGCAGCTCACCTGGGAAGCCTTTAAGTGTTGGGAAGAGCTGGAATTGCTGTGCCAGTGTGCACGGGGGAGGGTGCTCTGAAACCCAGTTGTGCTGGAAGTCACGAGGCACAAAACATCCCCCCCCCCGTGTCTCTTTCAAGGTGCTCGGATCTGGCTCTTCATTGGCTTTATGATGGCCTTTGGGTCCCTCATTGCTTCCATGTGGATCCTTTTTGGAGGCTACGTTGTGAAAGGTGAGTGGAGTGGAACCTGCTTTGGTTTGGAAAGCTTAAAGTGTTTTGAATGGCTAAATGAATTTTAGAGCTGTTAGGTTTTGTTTCTAGGCAAGCCCAGCTGAGGTGGTTTTGTTCCCATCACGTGCTGTCTGCTGTCACTGGGATTTTATCTACTTCTCAGTCACAAACTTCCTACCAACCTCACTAGAAAGTCACCTGGGAACTGCACTGATGTAATTAAATGGCTGCAGTGATGTGGGAATCATTCCCTGGGTGAACACAGAATAAAAACTCCAGCTTTTGTGCAAATTGCTCCCAAAGCCCAAATGCTGAATTCAATTAATTGAAATTAAACTGGTTATCTTTGCTGACACGGTGCAGTTTAGCATTTCTGAGCTGTCAGGGATGGGATATCCTTGAAAATAACTGAAAAAAAAATTGTTTTTTTCCCTGTTGTTAGAAAAACCAGTAGTATATCCAGGAATAGCTGTGTTTTTCCAGAATGCATTCATCTTTTTTGGGTAAGACTGTCTTCCTTTGTTCATTTATTTATTTTGTTTTTAATGCTAGAAACTGAAACTTTCTATACTCAGTTGGTTTGGGGTTTTTTTTCTTAAGCCCTGGTTTGTGACTAGACCTGGGTGAATAAACTGCAGGTAGAAGTGGTGGGTCCCTGGGATCTACCCAGGGCTTGAAACTGGATTTACAAACACATCTTGTTCTCTGCAATCCATTTAAAATACGAGGTATTTAATTTGCTTTATTATGTATTTATATCCCTTTTTTGTTCTCTTTTAAACAGAGGCCTGGTCTTCAAATTTGGCCGCACAGAGGATCTGTGGCAGTGAAAGTGCCCATGGGATCTCACTGGCCATACTGGTTTGGTTTTTTTTAACTGCACACTCCCAAAGTTTTATAACAGCATTTTGTAAATGGTGACCTTCAATTGTGTCTGAAGATAAACCAAGGAAAACTTCAATCACAGCACAAAAAAAATCCTGGTTCTATCCTGTTGACTTTTTTTACTCCTGTACATTGATTTCAGTGTTGGTTTTGACCAAATGTCAAGTTGCTCCCAGTACCAATGGCAGTTGCTTTATGATACTGTGTTTGCTACTAGTGGAAAATGGATGTATTTAACCAGCTCTTTCTAGGATGTTACAATCCCAGACTTACTGAAAACGCTTTAAACCAACTTTTTAACCTATATTTATTAAATATTTCCTGTATCTGGACAATATAACCATGTCTTCAATTTCAAAACCTACTGTTGTGTGGCTTTTATTCCATAAGACAGAACTCTGCTGCTTTGGGGTGAATTTGTTTTGCCCACCACCCTGAATATTTCATTTGTCTTATGGTGAAAATGAGGAAGTCAAATGACAGTTGCTGTGGGTGACAGGGTAGAGACACAAATACAGACTACAGAGTGGCTCTAGATGGAAGTAGCTGATCCCCAGAGCTTCCTGTCAACTATTTTCTACTGCCTGTGACTAGAAAAGATCAGAGTTGCTGCTTTGGCTGAGAGCCTCACCAGGGAGAATTTTGATCCTGTCTCTGCTCCTTCCTGTGCAGTCACCCAGGTTAGCTGCTTAAGGAATCAATAAGGAGATGTGGGGAAAAGGAAGGGAATAAAATCATAATCCTTAAAATCTGCTCTGAAAACAGCTGTTTGTGTGGCTGAAGTTCTGTTTTGTTGCTGGAAAGCTAAGTGAATTGCCCAAGTTGAGCCTGGTTGCACAGGTCCAGTGGGTTAACTGAGATAAGGGGTCAAGCTAAAGACAGAGATTGAGACTGGAGAGAAGGGAGAGATTTTTGCTGCTGAGGGTGGCAGAGCCTGGCCCAGGCTGCCCAGAGAGGTGGTGGCTGCCCCATCCCTGGCACCATCCCAGGGGAGGTTGGGGGGGGGCTCTGAGCACCCTGCTCTGGGTGCAGATGCCCCTGCTCCCTGCAAGGGGGTGGCACCAGAGGATCTCCCAACCCAGTTAATGATTCTAGAACATGTCTGTGTGTCTGGGCTGAATGTCACTGGCAGAAGCTGTGGGCAGCTGATCAACTCAGCTATTTAGTGACCTGGAAATAAGAAAAACTCTTCCTTCCTCTGCCAGCAGTTTTTCATCCCTTGAAACCCCTCTCACTTAACTGCAGTGATCTACTTTGCTTAATCCCTGAAGAATGAATTGAGGTCAGCATCTGTGACTGCAGTGAGCATCAAAGAATCACCCCCTGGTTGCAATGGAACATTTTCCTTTATTGCTTCATTTTGAAACAAGTCTGCTGAATAAATAAAACCCACCACATTTTGACTTTTTTATTGGGTAAGCAGTTTTGACAGAGTTTTTCTGTGTCAACAAAGAAATGCTGAGGATCAGAATTCAGAATCCATTTGAAAACACCTTCACTTCCACAGAATCCTCTGCCTGACCAAGCCCTTGGGATAAAAAAAACTTTGGAAATGGGACCTTTGCTTGGTACCAGGCAGGACCAAGGAGTCTTCCCCTCTGCTCCTGTGGTGGAGCAGCCTGTTGTGGCACAGACAGGTTGTCCTGAGGTCTGCTGCTGAATCTTGAGTAAAATGATTTATTTGTGGCCCTGTCTGCAAGCAGAACAATTTAACTTGTGGCCCTTCGACCTTCCAAAGAGCTGCCTGAGCCAAGTGGGGATAAATTAAGCAGTCAGAGAGTTCACTCAGGCAAGATGTGGAGTTCTGGCCCTGATCCAGCTCACTCATCAAATCCTGGTTTAGCAAGGCCTTCAACAGAATTAATTTAGCTTAAAAACAAGGACTTAACACTTGGCTAGATAAGAATGAGTATGTACTCTTTGAAAAATTGTATTCTAAATTATAGATCTTGCCTTTCCCACTTGGGAGCTAAACACAGTTGAAAGTTGCCAAGCATTTTGACTGATCAGCCCCTACAGCAATGACTGGGGCCAACTTTTTTGTACATATCCCCCCAAAAATATTTCAGGTAAAGACCAGGAAATCAGAAAAGCAAACTGCAGTGTACACCCTGTATCTTTCCCCAGTAATTAGTTTATTACTGATTTTTTTCTGTGTCCATTGGGATGGCTTTACTGAGCCTGACAATTGACACACAACTGCTCTTTGGATACATCCTAGCTCCTCATTTTATCTTGTAACAAAAAGGAAAAGCTTATCTTGGTCACATCCATCATCTGGGTTCCTCTGTTCAAAATCCAACAGCCAAGTGGGGAAACTGTGAGAATAAACATTCTTGTATCAGTACATTTCACACATCAATGGAAAAAGGGCATAGAAAACCTTATTATAAGTTTATTTTAATCTATTTTCTCTGTACAAAACACACTTTGAAATGGAATTACTGCCCTTTTTAATTCCAATACCTCAAGCTCAAAAGCTCCTGTTTCTACTCCTGCAGAGTTCATGTGACATGGAAACTCACCTCCCAGTAAAACTGGTCTTCAAAGTACTTTGATACAGGGATGGTCTTAAACAGTCTGAGGTTTAAGATGAAACCTATTTGTAAAAACACATCCAATAGAAATAGATTGATCAGGGAAAGGGGAAGATTGTGGGTAACTGGAGAATTTTTAGCAACACACAGCCAAATGTAGCAGATGAAAATAGGAATTCAGAACTAAACACTTCAGCAGAGCCCCTGGTCTCAAACTGACCTTAAATGCAAAGAGAGCAGCTTGCCAGGATCAAGGCTTTTGTTATTCAATTACTCCAGGTAAAACCTCATTAAAATGCCTGGCAGATTCTAAAAATACATCCCAAATTATTAACTTTTTTTTTTTTGCATGAAAAAAGCCTGTGTATTTAAAGCAATTGGGCTTGTCAGCACTGATAGTGTGGGACTGCAGGTGAAAACATCTAGATTTTTAACCAGGTAAACACAGAGAGTTTGTTTATTTTAGCAGAATATTTTTTATAAACCTGCTTGATAAACCCACTTCAGGTACCACGAGGCTTTCAGATCAATTAAAGCCCAAAGAATAATTTTAGAGTCAATTTCACTGCAGCTTTCATCTGCAGTTTCTCTTTTACTCAAGATAGAATTAATAACTCTAGGGATAAAAAAGAGCAGCTGCCATCAGGCAGATTGTCACAAGGGAAACACGTGAGCCCTGCTGATCCCAAACCACCCAGGATCAAAGGCCTAGTGCTGGGCTGAGGCAAATGAGCTGCTGATGCTTCTGAGACTTGGCAGATTTAAACCAACCACCCCCAGCCACCACAAGCTCTAGGTGAAGTTTTCCTGTCACTGAGACAACACCCAAATGAAAACATGTTTTCCTCCTTGCACATCTCCTGTCTGAGATGTGAAGGCAGCTGGGAAGCATCTGTTCCAATGAACTCAGCAGTGAAAGAGTGCTGCTATCAGGTTATTTATGTTGAATAAAGCTCTTGAGAAGACTGGCTTTGAATTGTCCCTTTCCTTCATGTTTCCCATGGCTTCCTCTCCAGATAACTTCCCCACAGACACACACTTCAGAAGCTCAGCTAAACTGGGAGTTGAAACCCACCTGCAAAGCCCTGGCAGCAGGAAATGAGATGTAACTAAATCCTGCTTTTCCATACTGACCTGTAATCAAACCTGTCACCAAGGCAACACTGATGGTCAGGCAGAAGGCACCACTATGAATCAGGACCACACTTTCCAGGCTGAAAAGCAAAGCAAGTGTTGCACCTTTTACAGTTGCTGAAGTCAGCATCAGGACTGTGAATGAATCTCTATCTACACAGGGTTTTACCTCAAAACCTCTCACACCAATTTTGTCATTGTCAAATCTCTTAAGGGATCCTGTCAGAAACTAACAGATTTCAGGGGACACCTTTTGCCCTCAGAAAGCATCACCCTGAATTAGCAAACAAAGCTCCCCAGAACACATCCCAAAAGCCAAAATGAGTCTTGGAAGGCTGCACATCCCCACCCTCCCTCTCCTATGTCTGCTGCATTTAATATCACATAAAAAAGGAGACAGAAAACAGGACCTAAAGCTACTATTAAAGTTTTGATCCAAAGTCTGTTCAGCTCTGAAAGTCTTTTATTTTTTTTTTACTGTCTTTTTTTGGACTCCAGAGATTATGTCAAGTTATCTGGTATAAAATAATTGATCTGTGATGACATTCAGGTTTTCTATGTGTATGAGAACTCTTCTCAAGGCATAATACAATAATAATTAGCTAAGCTTAGTACTCAAGAGCAAGAATTTATGTACCTTGGTAAATCAGCCCAGTGTTTTATTACTAAGAAAATGACTTGGGCAAGAGCTCCAAGCAGAGCAGGCAAGCCAAAGGTGAAATGAACTCCAGAGGTATCGTGGATCTTGAGAGCAGGATTCAAGCATCTCTGAGAAGAAGAAAGGGTTTCAGTGATCCATCAAAACAAGTTGATAGCAGCACACTGTCCATCACAGACACAGGAACTGAGCTTTGGTAGTTGCAACCCCCTGCTCTGCTCAAAAGCCTCCCTGGTTTCCTGTTTTAATCTCTTTACTAGGTTCCCCTGTGGTATCCTAGGCTGGAGAAGAAGTTTTGACAGCTTCCACAAAACCCCAGTTTGAGGTTTGGAGTGTTACCTGTACACAGTAGGATCCCAGTATGGCTATCCCACTGGCAAGCAAGCCCAGAATCATTGCAATCCAAGGAGCCTCCACCATGTGAGCTGTGTAGCCAAGTGTGACCCCTCCAGCCAGCACTGCACTGTGGACATGGGCCTGTCAGAGACACCAACACACACATGGAGAGAGAATTCAACCCCTGCCCCCTCCCACAGGCTGCTCTTCTCATACAGGGTGAATTTGGGCCTCTGAGAATGGAATTTGGAAGCTACAGCTTCAGTGTTCTGCACTGTCGGCCTGGAAACCTGCATTGGATTTTAATTCCTAATTATTCTTTTTTTTTTTTTTCTGAGTGTATTAATGAAAGTGAGAGGAAAGCAGCTTCTCCATGAGGTGATCTTCTCCCATGCCTTACCATTCTGAATTTTCCATCCTTTGTGGTCAGAACAGACAGCAGGAAGGCAGTCACAGCACTCACTGCAAGGGCAAAGTAGGTGTTGGAGATGGCTCTGCTCTCATTCTTCACAGCCAGCATGGAATTGAAGCTTGGCCAGAAAACCCAGAGGAAGAGAGTACCTTGGAGACAAGGACAAGCAACAGCAGTGACTCCATCACTGTCTCTCTAGAAGGCTCCAGCCCACATTTGGCATTCACCACAATTCCCACAGTGGAAACAAAGGATAATGTGTCACTGTGCAGACAGCCCTGGCAGTTACCTGCTCTACCTGCTCCTTGGCCACATTTTCTGCCCTTTTCCATGGAACTGTGGATAAGTGTTTAAAACCAGCTGCAGGAGAGGCTGAAAGCAAGCCAAGGAAGAAGAGAAAACAGCACCCATGGTACAAATCACTACAAAGAAACTCAAAGTGCACAGTGGAATCTCTTATACCTTGGCTGCCAGTATCACTGGTTCTAAGTTCTCTTGCCTCCTGGCAGGGTTTGAAGAGGAAAAGAGGATGAGCTGGATCACAAGGACAGAATCCTCTCTGCCTCTGCTAGGAGCACTCCAGAGGAGGGCTGAAGACCCATAGCTGGAGCTGAGGTGATCAGCTGTACTCAGCTTCCTTGCTCTTTGTGGAGTCACCTGCCAAGTGGCTGCTCCCTGGGGTAGAGTCCCAAAGCCCAACTCACCTGCCTGAGTAAGATCACTGCACAGATCACACTCCAGAACCACACTGGCTTCACTGCCAGCAGGAATCAAAACAGGTTCTTCTGCTTCTGTGACCTGGGCCCTAACTGTCAGCCTTTAGGAATCTCTCTAGAAGGAGTTCCCTGCTTGGCAGGATGCAGCTTTTCCTAAGGACAGCCAGCCAGGGAGAATTCCAGCCAGCAGGGGGGTCCAGTGGGACCACTGATGGCAACTGGTGCCTCTGCCTCTTGACTTGCTCATAGCTCACAGTGCACAGGTGACAACACAAAGAAGCAACAGGTTAGTTTGCCTTCTCCAGTCTGAAGAGAAGGAGAAGGAGAAGACACAAACCCCCTACTAAAGCCACTGAAGCATTCTTATGAGTAACTGCTCAGCTATGGAAATAAACCAGTCACAATATGAGTCCAAACACAGGTGAAAACCTCAGTGCCTTTCACCCAGCCCTCAGAAGCAGGATGCAAACAGGAGCTGTGAGGAATTTGCCAGCTCAGTTGCTCCTCAAGCACTAGTCAAGACGTGGCAGTAGAAATACTCCAAGTAGCAAGCACTTGGCTGTGGCAAACTGCACTGAAATGACAATTAAAGTTTAACAATGTCTTGATGAGTTAGATTAAAATACTGATCTCCAGAAATTCCCCAGCAAAGCAAGAACTCCAAGGACTCCAAAGAGCAGCATTTCAATTTCTCTTTCCCTCAGTGGGGTGAGGACTGACCAAGAATTAGACTCTGGGGGCCTCTGCAGGAAGATCTTGGCTGAGCTGGTGGCAGTTACATAATGGAAGTTGTCTTAATGAAGAAACCAAATTGTTTCTGTAAGAAAAGGATTGAAACTCCCATATATTCAAGCTCTCAGTACTCAGATCCTGTCTCGTGTGCCTGTCTGTATCATATTCCCCACCCTTCATCAGGGTTTTATCTTTCCATTTACATTACTAGGCAGGGACTCCCTTTTTATATCTCTGCACAGCACCTTGCAAAACAAAATTGAGCCTTGGCCTCAGCTGGGAACTGGAAGCACCACAGAAATACAAGTAATGCCCTCAACTTTGGTGCCCAGGTCCCTTACCAATGCAAAAACTATGCCAAACTGAGCAAACTAAACCACAGCTGCTGCAGGAGTGGCTCCTGTGTCTGGTAGGAAACATGCTGAGACCCAGCAACTGGTTGTCAGAAACCACAAACCACAGCAGCAGCAATTTTTCTTCTGCTTGGCCACATCCAGGCCTGCATTTTGGGTGCAAAAAAGCTTCAGTGTGCTGTGGCCAGGCCCTCAAACTCCTCCTTGTGTTCTCACTGCAATCCCTTCTTCCATCTGAGTCAAAGCAAATGCCTTACCCAACATGGACAGTAAATCTGACTTTGGGGTGCTTGTGTTCTTCTCAGACCTTGCTGGTGGCTCAGAGAATCGTGAGGACACTGCCAGACCAAAGTAGGCTCCAAAGAGGTGAACGTGCATCAGGCTGATATTCTGTGGAATCTATAATCAAAATCATCAAAACTGTGGTTTATTTCAGGCCACAGGAAGCCTTTGATGCAGTTCCTGAGGTAGTTGCCCACATAACAACCCTAGAAGCAGATGATTTTCACAGTCCCTCAGTCTCCACATGAGGTGTTGAGGTGAGACTGACTGATCTGGATCCAATGCAGATCCATACACAGAGTTTGGGGTAAGCTGCTGTTGCACCCAGCTCTGACTCTGCTGCACCATTCCCACTGGAAACCTTCCAGACCCAATTCACACTGGGAAGAGGTGAAGTTCAAAGGCAATTAGTGCCTTGGGTCAAAGCTTTCATTAGTTAGACCACACCTGGGATACTGTGTCCCCAGTTTTGGACTCCCCAGTTTAAGAGACAGGGATCTACTGGAAAGAGTCCAATGGAGACTGTGAGGATGATGAAGGGATTTGAGCATCTCCCCTGTGAAGAAAGGCTGAGGGAAGTGGGGCTGTTTAGTCTGGAGAGGAGAAGCTTGAGAGGGGATCTGATGGATGTCTGTAAATATCTGGTGTCCAATGGAAGGGGCCAATCTCTTCTCTGGAGTGCCCAGCAACAGGACAAGGAGCAATGGGGATAAACTGGAGCAGAGAAGGTTCCACCTCAACATGAGGAGAAACTTCTTCACTGTGAGGGTGCCAGAGCCTGGCCCAGGCTGCCCAGAGAGGCTGTGGAGTCTCCTGCTCTGAAGACTTTTCCCTCCCATGTGCCTGGAAATCACACCACAATACCTGCAGGAAAATGTTGTTCATCCATCTGCTCATGTGGAAAACTATTATCTCCACAACCACCATCAGAATTAACTGCAGGGGATTAGTTTTCCCAAGGACAGCTCCAGTGGAGATGACCACAGCAGTCATACCCATTGTGGCCTTTGCTATTCTGCAATAAAAGAAAGAAAAAAGAAATTATTCTGTATCAGGAGCACAGCAGGGCCAATAAAGAAGGGCTGACAGACAGTGGAATGTACTGAAACCCCCCAAACTCCTCAAGTGTCTTCAAACAGGACTCTGGTCATTCACCAACAGCTCTGCTACACAGCACTGTGCTCCACAAAGAGCCAGCAGCACTTCCAGTGGGAGAAATTCCACTGGGATGATTATTTCAATAAAAATCACCTCCTCAGACCATCTTCACTTTGCTTCTGAAGAACTGAAATGAGTAAATCTTCTATCAGCACAGAGCCCTGGACACCAACTGCAATGATCAGCAGGTTGAATCCAGTGCTGCTAAACCCAAATCTTCTCAGAAACATCAGGAAAAAGCCAAATCCAAACATCACCATGTGGTTGACATCTTGAAAAGCTGTAAGACACAGAGAAGTGAATTTTTTAATGCAGAATGGATTTCTGGTTCTAGCCTGTCTCCTGCTCTCCAAGCACTCCAATCCACCTCCCACAAGGAGAACCAACCTGTTCCCAAGATAAAAGGGCCAT
>JAOEGS010012188.1:0-46217 GCA_025447755.1 Corythornis vintsioides | reverse complement strand
TACTTTATTAGGCAAAGGCTGCCTATAAACCTCCTGGAACAAACAGGCTTCTTAAACAGCTCCAGATTGTGCGTGAAATCGGCTGCTCTCCCCCCGCTCGCCCAGCATGTCTTGTCCTGCTCATCCAGACCAAAGGAACACCCTTCACTCTGGAGGACAAAGGGACCCAAAGAGACTTTTCCCTGCTTTGCCTTAACATCCTACCAGCTGGTGGGATCCCCCCAAACAGGAACCTCAAATCACAGCAACCATCAAGGATGGGTTCAGCCTCTCTTCTGCCCCATACCTCTTTGGTCTGATGCCCTTGAGGTGACCAGAGCATTGCTGTGGCCAGGGCATGGCCAGCAAAGCAGCTGCTTGTGCCTGCTTTTGGCATTGGTCAGCAGTGTCTGGGGATGGGATGAATGTTAATAAATCCACAGCGCTGGTGCTGCTTTAGTGTTCCTCTAATTGGAGCCATAAAGTTAAACTCAGCCACTTAGGGTTCTGCTGGGAGCCGGGGCTTCCATTTGCAGGTTCTCCTGCACGGCTAAAGGGCACCTCGCTGGCTAATAGGTGTTAAATTGGAGCATCACTTTTTAATAAGCCTCTTAATGGCACTGTGCAGATCCTTGGCAGCTTTGGGATGATGCCTGTGTTAGGATACCTGCATGTGGGGGAGGTACTGCTGGGAACCAGTGGGCTAGGGAGACAGGGGTGATGTGGAAACCACAGGGGGAGGGCACCTGGGTCCTGCTCTGCTGCACAGTGCCAGGTCACTGCAGAGTCAACAAGGTGGCTTGGTCTGAAAACTGGGACACAGGCACGAGAGCAGGTGAGGCAATTGCACTGCTCGAAGCCAGTGGCATCACATTGTGGTATGTTTAGTCCTTCAGTGCCTGTTTTCAGGGTGATTGATTCAGCCTACGGAGAAGCATTGCCCAGAGCTGGACAAAGCAATGGTGCTCTCGTGTGTGATTTGTCCCTTTGGTCAAGGACAAAGCCACCAGATGTGTGTCCCTCATCAGGACCATCCCTTTTGTGATGGTGTTGCTGAGGTGTCACTTCCAGGACAATGCTTCTCGCTGCACTTTGCCCTGCAGAGGTCACAATCACCATTTTGATCCTGTCACAGCAACCCCCGCAAAGCATTTCTCATTTACTAAGACCTTCCAAAAAACCTGAGCTCCTCCTTCCCCATGCCCCAAGTCAAAGGGGTTTCTCTCCTGCCACTGCTCTGCGTGGCTGCCCACCTAGAAGTGACAACACAGATGTGATCATCTACTGTCCTGCAAAATACAGGTGGTGAAGCCATCCAGGCTGCTTTCACTTGGGTAATGCTTAGAGAAAGGACTGAACTCCTGAGAAACAGGCACACTATTTTTATCAAATCCCTCTGCTTTAATAACTGGGAGTTGGAGGGCTTTCATTATTCGTAATTCAGATGAGGGTGTTTTTAAAAGTCCCTGGTGGGTTTTGTCTTCTGCCTCCAGCTCTGCTTGCACCCAGGTGAGACCACTTGGCAGCTGTTTGTTGATCCCATGATCACATCCTAACAGCTCCACACAGCCAAAGAGCTTGATGTGCAACCCCCCGCGTGATCTCTAGACTGAGGTTTAACCAAGCAACACCCGCCAACAGAAAACACTTTGTCAACCTCAGCTCCCTGCAGCTTCATCTGCCTGAGACAGGATGGGATGGACTTGCCGTGTTCCAGGAAGGGAGATAGGGTGGGATTTGTTATCTCCAGACCAGGCAAACTGGAGGCCAAAGCAGTGGAAGGGAATGGTTGCAATTTTTGTCAGCTCCATTCGTGCTGGCGAATGCAGATCATGAATTACACACCCGCCAGATGACAGGCTGACATTTTAGCTCCAAACATTCTCCTATAATTAGAGAATCTAATGCAATACAGGGAATGGCTCCATTTTACACACACATTATCGTAATGCCTTTAAATAAGATAATTGATTATGCCTCTGCATAAGAAAGTAAAATATTCGGTGTAATTAAAACCGACATTCAGATTTTGGCATGCTGACAGGTGAGGCCATGTGTCATTTTATAAATCCTTAAAGTGATATTCACACCCACATCTGAGTTCCCAAAGTTTGGGGAGAAGAGAAAAAGAAACTCTCGTTGCTGAGTTGCTTTTTATCCTGAGTTCAAATGTGTTTTGATGAGGGATTTCACTTTTATTCTGCTCTCATTTATCTTCATTTCAGCCTCGTATCATCGGCTGACAAAAAAACCCTGCAGTCACACGGCTGTGAGCAGAGATGTTGGTAGATCCCATCTGATGAGCAGGATTTGCCCAGATTCTGCTTGCTAGAGATCCCTCTGAGATGTTTGGACACAGCCCTGCTGAATTGGCAGGTGGCACCTTCCAGCCCGCGCCTATCCTGATGCTGAAACCACTGCTGAGTGTCTATGGGCAATCCTGGAATGGAGATGTTCATGTAGTAGCTGGGAAAATGTTTCCTGGAGCAGCACCTGCCAAAAGCCTTCTGGGTGAGGGCTGACTGGGAAATTCATCCCTGGTGCAATGGATTAATGTTGTGGGCCAGCTGAGGATGGGACATGCCAAGGAGACAGGTTGTGGAGAGCCTGGGGGCATGAGGACCTGCACTAGAGGACTCTGGGGACATGGGTCTGGTCTGACAGATTATCTGCCTTTGCCAGCCTGGCTGAGGTGCTCTTTTTCCTCCTTTATGGGTGCTTTTATGCCAAAACTGGAGGAGTGCTTGTTGCTTCTCCCATCCATTTTTACAGCTGGCTATGCCTGTGAGGATTGTGTTTTGGATCCAAACAGTTAGGTGCCAGAACTGCTCAGGACCCTCTGTGAAACCTCCTAGTTGGAGCTTCATTGTGCTACTAATGGACAAGGTTTATCTGGCAAATCCTCACTGCTGCTAGGTAGTGAAACCTGCTGCTGGTGGTCATAGGGTTGATGATGCTGATGTCTGGGGGCTTTTGAGGGGATTCTTTAGGTCTTGAGAAATCCTCTAAGTCAATGCTGATGCTGACCTGCTGCCTTGATATTTTCTGAATGTTGACCCTTGAAACTTTGCACACAGAGGCTTGAATGCCTTCAGCATCCCTAAATCTGTCCTTGTTGATCCATAGCACATTCCTGGTGAGACTGGAACAGTTTGCCCAGGGAGGTGGTGGAGGTTCCATCCCTGGAAACATTCCAGGTGAGGCTGGACACAGCTCTGAGAAACATGATCTATTTAAAGATGTCCCTGCTCACTGTAGGGGGTTGGAGAGATTACTTTTAGAGGCCTTTTCCAACACAACCCATTCTGTGATGTGGTCAGGACCTGGGTGGGGGTCTTAATCTCTTCCCTCTGTGCTCTGGATCTATCCCTGTTCCCTTTGAAGACAATGCACTTCTGATAAATGGGAAGGCCAAGGCTGTGACCATTTAATCCACCTCCTGCCTAGACTTGATCTATCCAGCTGCCAACAGCTGCCACATTTTTCTTTCCAAAAAAAGCAGAAATGGTTTCTTCTGACCTGTGACTCAGCTGCTCCTTCCATCATCCCCATCCAGTCTTCCAGGACTCAGAAGATCTATTGGGATGAGGTGGCATTTCCAGCCCAATGTACGGTCTGCCCAGTAACCTTTGCAGTAGGAAAGGTGCAAGAGGGTCCCACCTGATGGCTCACATCTGCCTGTGGATGCACAGCGCGCAGAATAGTGTCTGTTAGATGCAGCTTTGATGGCACTCCTTAACATTGATACCCAAACCTACAGAGATGACCTTCCCTGCTGGCCCACCTGTCTGCCCAGCACTCTTTTCCCATGGGCTCTGTGTAGGGCAAAGATAAGACTTTCAGACAATTAGATGGCTCCCAGCCTCCAAACTGGCCATGGAAGACTGATCCTGCTGCCTTCATCACTGATATAGGACAGTGTGTTCCTTGGTGCAGCTCAGGTGGAGATGGCAGGGGATCAAGCAACAACCCCCAGGGGGATGCAGGCTGGGAGGAGAAACCTCAGCCTCAGCTTGATCCTGTCTCCCCATCCAGGGGGTCTTGGGTTGAGGGATCTCCTTGAGGAAGAGAGAAACCATCCTCCCCAGGCTCCCTGGCTTGTCAGGGCTCTGGTGAAGGGAGGAGGAGGAGGGGAGCGAGGAGCAGCACTGTCTGCTCTGCTCACATTAGCAGGCTGCTCCAGCTTTCTCTGCCGCTGCCGAGGCCATTACACCAGGGCTGCGGTTGGCCCATGGGACGCTCTGCCGGCAGCTCGGCCCTTAAGTGGACTGGTAAAAAATACAAACCACAGGCCCCTGTGGCTGGGAAGCAGAGGCATGGTTAACTGTCGTGTTTAAGAGCACTGCCTGGCCTCCCACGGGACAGCCTCCCCACATGGGATGACAAGAGGGGATGAGGACAAAGGGCCTCTCTCCTTGCTCTTGGCTGGCAGGCATGTGGTGGGGCAATTGAATGTGGGCAGATATGACGTGAGCCCCCCAGTACCAGTTCATGGCTGCCAGGAATGATCTAACGTACTGGTCTGAGGGGATGGCAGATGCCAGAGGTGGGGTCTCTGCTGGGGTTGAAGCTCAGAGAGCCTCAGAGCCTCCAGGTCCAGGGACACTGCTATGCAGAAGGTGTGCCAAAGGGAGCACAGCACTGCACCAACATTGCTCCCTCCACATCTTCCTCTCTCAAATGGGCCAGCCATCATGCTGGGGCCTTAGCCAAGGTATGCCATAAGGGCTAGGGTTAGAGTTCAGAGAGCCACAAAACCTCCAGCTCCAGGGACACTGTGCACAGGTAAGTTGCAAGAGAGGATCCAGGGCTGGCCAGGAGACAGTGGGCAAGAGGAAACCTCAGTGCAATGTGACTGGGTTGAGAGTTTGCATAGTTCTAACTTCCTGGGGCTGCCTCCCTCAGCATCCTGCATCCCTCAACACCTTGTGTTCCCCAGAAGCCACCAAGCAGTGCCCTGTGCCAGGAATGGGGCTAAATGGAGACTGGTGTTCCATTTAGGTTCCCTAAGTGTCAGACCCAGAGTGGCACATTTTCTTGAGGGTGTGACACCTCATGGGTGACAGAGCAGCCCACAGAAGGGACACTGAGCTGGCCACCTGGCCACCCTGCTGTCTTCTTATTCCCACACATCAACCTTCACAGTCACTGCTGATGGCTCATTGTGTCATGAGCTGTGTCATATCAAGTCCTAGAGCTGCACAAGTGATACCAGTGAGAGAATGGTAGCCTGGGAGACCATTTAAGAATAATAGCTGTGGTAATATTAAGGGTTGCCCAGGTGTCCTGGGTTTGGTTCAGGTTAATTATCACCAGCAGCTGCTGGCCCAAGCAGTTGGGAGGGGTCACAGCTGGGATAAACAACCCAACCAAGGAGATAGTCCATACCATACTGATGTGATGCCTCTGTATAAGAGGAGGAGCATGGGGTGGGGCTGTTTGTTTTCAGCTTGTTTCTCCATGGCTGGAGTAGGGAGAGTGGGCATCTCAGCTGCAGGTACAGCTTTCTCAGTTTCTGTCACTTGCTTTGTCATCTTGCATTAGTACTATTGTTATTATTTTTTTTTTCCTTTTTCTTCGTTTTATTAAACTATCTTTATCTCAGCCCACAGGATCTCACCATTTTTTCTTCCTCCTGATTCTTTTTCTTACCCCACAAGAGAAGGTGTGGAGGGGAGTGGGGGAATTGGTGGGTGAGCAGCTGTGTGCAGAGGTTACTGTGGCAGTAGAGGGTAACTGAGGCAGGGGGTTGGGGTATGGCTTGTCCCAAGGATCTCAGGCATCATGCTTGGCCTCCTGCTCTGTTTCTCATGTAAGAAAAGCTCAAGAGTTCTGACCTTCCCATTGTGCCCAGGGCTTCCAGCTCCTTCAACTCTGTCCAAACCCTGGGAGCAATGTTCTCCTAGAAAGTGCCACCTGGATGTCCCTTTGTGTCCTCAGCTCTCACTACCCCCGTGGCTCCTGACTTGTTCCCTCACCATCACCCAGACTGTCTCACGCTCTCCCGTGCGCTTCCCCCTCTCTGTGCACTTGCTCTCTCACCCTCGCACACCCACACTGCCAGGATGATGCACGCTGGAGAGGAGCATGTGCCATCAGCATTAGTCACTGGTTCTGTAGGAGGAAGGTTGCAAGCAGAGGAGGAGGAGTAGAGCCACAGTGTGGAATGAGACCCCAGCCCTTGAGACAGCCACTGCCTCAGGCATGGTGTCACTGCTGACCATCCAGCTCCTTGTGGTTGGATTGGAGGGGAGGGAGGAGACAGAACTATGTGGTTGGGGTCAGGCGGTGTCTTTTCTGGGGGCTGTGAGCTGGCTTTCAGGGGTACCAATGCTGGCATGACTCCTCTGGAGGAGATAAACCACCCTGGGAGCACTGCAGCCCCAGAGAGGCAAGGGGCTGGTCAGTGTGGGGATGTGTGGATGGGATAAGGTTAAGAGAGCAGCAGAGCCATGGGAGCATTTCCCTGGGGTGATGCTGACACATTTCCAAGTGTCCCCTTTTGGGGAGGAGGAGCTGAGTGTGAAGGAGTGCAAAGGCAGGTGGATAAAGCTGGAGGAGCTGGACTGGAAACTGGAGAGCAAAACAACCCAGGAAGTTTGGTTTATTGATGTGGGCAAGAAAATAGGGCAGGGGCAGAGGCAGTTGTTGGGGGGATGAGAGCATTTCTGGGAGCTCTAAGGGGAGCAGAGCAGGGTTGAGCAAAGGGACATTTCCCTTTGAGCAGCTTCCAAGAAGTGACAATGAGAAGACAGCCTGGCTGGCTGGCCTGAAGAGAAGTCCCAACAGCATCAGCTTTGGCCAAGAAGCACAGAGCAGCACTCGGCTGGGAGAGGAGCCCCTGGCTGCCAGCACCTTCGACCTGCAGCTTCCAAGTCCTGTGGAGTGTGTGGGCAGCAGTTTGGAGAAGAGTCACCATAGACACTTGCACTGCCTCTTTCCCTGAGAATTAGCCTCAGCCCAGCTGGTAAGTGAAGGCAGGCTGCCTTTGAACTGTCAAGCAGGCAGCTGCCCTGTGTTCAGGGTGGGTGGAAGTGCCAGCCAGCAGGAGGAAAGCTTTGACCACGGGGTGCTGGTGAATTCCGATACCAGTGCTGGTAGAGAAGAGAGCCAGAGGTGGTCATGGGTTGGCTGTCCTTGACTGGGCAGGTACAAGCACTCTAGGCTCTTCAGTCCTCTGGTGATGAGCAGGTGACTGTGAGCTGGTGCCCCAAGCTGTCCTGGGCACCTTGCCTAATGCCCATTCACGTGTCTTTATCCAAAGGCTTCCTTGGGTTTGGGTGTCTAATCCAGTCTTTTATATCCTTTTTCTCTCATGCTCTCATAACCATACTGCAGCCACTGTCCCTCCTCTCCTGCCCCACAGACATTCTGCTGTGAACTGCCATCCTCCACATCTTCTCCAGCCTCAGGTGGGCTTGAAGAAGGGTAGTGCTGCTCAAGTGGGACCTTCTGCTGGACAGTGAGTTCTAAGTGTACAATAATGGAATGCACCATGCCTGGAGTTGGTCCTAGGATCTTCTGAGCATCCCTGTGAGCTGCTTATTCACAGCTGCTCGTGTGTCACATGCCTGGACCTCCTCTGGGAACCCATCTCCATATGTGTGTGGTATGCATCTGTGTGTCTGCATCTGGTCCCGTTCCTGCCTTGCCCAGCATCCACAGGGATCCTGTGCCCGCCTCTCTCCATGACTCTATGTATATTACCTTGCACACCTATGGCATCCAGACTCCTCCTCTGTTTGCAGCTGTGTGCTTTCCTTTCATCCCATCCATCACCAGGTTGTTGTGATTGCTTTCCCCACGGTGGGCCGGATCATGAAGGGATTAGAAAGCTCATCTAGAGCGGGTAAAAGCAACAGAGCATTAACTGTTGCACAAGCTCTAGCTCCATTTTATTTCCCACCATGGTGGAGTTGCCAGATTCCAGCTGGGCTCTTCCTTCCAGTGCACCTTCCACTTGCCAGCAGACGATGAGCACAGGGGAGCACCGACCAGAGCTGCCGACTCATCCGTGGACCCTGGCACAGCAATGCATCGATAGCCAACTAATGAATCACACCTTCACTTAATGCATTAACTTCTTTGAAATGCAAAGCACTCCCTTGATAGTTCAGCGTTTTCTACCTAGTCCAAAGCATAACACAACAGGCAGCGTGAAGTGGGAAGCGAAGCAAGGTAACGTTTCCACCTCGTGTCTGTTACAACGATTGCATCAGCTTTAATTACACCGGGACTTTCTGCCCTTTAAAGCAGTTCGGCAAACGTTGTGTTCTCAGCTTTCCTGCCTCGGGCTGGTTCTGGCGCTGAAACAGTTTCTTTCATGCATTCAAAACAGTTTGTAATTAACAATCACATTGTTTTCCTTTGAACATTGATAGAGATGCAGAAAACAGGGAAACTGGGAGCAGAGATGCTGATGACTGAGTATGATTTTACTTCCACAAAATGATTTTTTCCCATTTTACAGCAAATTTTGTGGTGATGAAAGGTTCAGGGTAGTGGAGAGATTTTGCTCACCAGTTGGTCAAGAAGTGGCTCAGATCTTGAAAAAAAGGTCTCCCATACTGATGGGGAAGAAAGAAATTTGGGCTTGGCTGCCCTATTATCTTTGGCCCCTGTTCTTGATCTCAGTGGATGCCCATGCAGAAAACATCCCTGCCAGCACTGCTGCATTCACAAAATAGCCCTTGATGGGAAACAAGCAGAAAAGAGTCAGTAAAACCAGGAGTAGCTCAGCTTCACAGTGGGTTCCTGAGCTACCCAGCGAGTCAGACCAGAGGGAGCTTAATTTGAAGCCTTGGCTCTGTAAACAAGAACCAGATTACAAACTTCTTCAGTTCTGGTGCAAAGCTTGGATGAGAGGATTGTTGCCTCCATCTGTTCTTCTCATAGACAATCTGCCTTCGAAAGCCATCGCTGCATAAATCTGGAGGAAGCGTAAATGCAGGAGCACCTGAATATTGTTTAACAGATGGGGACACACATTTTTCAAGCAGAGATTTCCTTTACATTGCCCCATTTATTTTAGAGGGTGTTTTTCAGGACCATCCTTGCAATGCCATGACTGCCAGGGAATAAGATGGCATCCCAGTCTGAGGTTTGTAGCTGGCCAAGTTGATTTTCAGCAGCAAACTTTACTGTGTGAACACTGTTGTGACATTTCTGGTTTGCTTTCACCCTTTTCAGAGCTAATTCCCTTCTGACCAGACCCACATTTCTTATCCAGGCTGGCGAGGAGGCCTGTTAGATGTGAGCAATCAATGTCATCTGCTTCCCACCCTGAAAACAAAGTGGCTTGAGGAGTTCATCCACACGCCTCACTCAGCACTTGTTCTGCCACCAACAAACAAATGCACCCAGGAAGAAACACAAAGTTGTGTTTTGAACCCTGTGAATCCCTCCACCCACCTGCCCTTCTTCCCTGACAGGCAGTCCAGCAGCTGCCTTCCCGTTGACAGCATTCTCTTAGCATTTCCACCTTTCATCTCGCAGGATCTTTAATGCATTTAGTACAGTGGCTTTCAACATTTTCAACTCAAGGACCACTACAAATTTTCCAAAGGTAACACAGCCTCAGAGTGTTGAATGGCAGGAAGGAAATTGCTTTTCTTTGCAACCTTTTCCCAGCTCCCTGTAAGTAGTTGCTGGACCCCCCCCAGGCCTCAAGGACTGCAGATTGAAAGCCACCAACTTACTGAGCTGCATATGGAGATCATTTCAGGTAACATCTCTGGGTGGGAATGGCTTAGCCATCAAATTTAGCAAGTGATGGCATTTCATGAGGATACAGGAGGGAATTAGAAGCTATTGAAATTGCAGTGGGAGTTTGGATATTCCTGACGGAGATGGGGAGCTCTTCCCTGCTGCAGTGTTGCTCCTTGTGGTGAGCAGATCCCTGGCTGTGGAGCCACAGAGAGCTGCCTACGACAAAGAGCTGGCTCCTTCACCTCTCCAGTGCAGATGCACAACAGATGCTGTACCACTGACCCCCAACAGTCCAAATGCAAACAAAGATAGTAAATGCTGTTTCCTTTCCACTTGCCTTATGCCTCTGGAACCAGTAGGCTGCATTCAGATAACACTCACAGCTTTTATTTATTTTTCCTCCAGCCACAATAACTTGAACTTGTTTTGGGTTTTTTTTGTTGTTGTTTTTGTTTTGTTGGGTTTTTTTTCTTAGTATAAACCAAAAGCTGAGAGTCTTGCTGAATCACTTGTCTCTAGGAAATGGGGCTTTAAGGGACATCTCCAGTACTGGGAAGTGTGCAGCTTACGCGAGAGACTTGGCAGCACTACCAGGAGATGAAACCAAAAGGTGATGTAATATGGCCACATCAGGAGGGACAACAGCAGAATTGTGTTCAGGGCTGTACAAAGCCCTGGTCAGTGGGTGGGACTCAGTGACTGGTGACAGATGAATGCTGTGGGATGCCACGTAGATGGTGATTGCAGGCAGGCACTGAACTCAGCCCATTCTGGCCTCTCCCCTCCACTCCCTTTGCACCTAACATGGGAATTGAGGTAGAGATCACAACTTGTATGAGATGATAGGTGATGCCATAGCGTGCTGGACCAGCAGCATGGGGGGAGAAGCTGCTGGTGCAGCAAGAAGATGGAGGGAAGGAGGGATGATGCAAATGGGAGAAACACACATGGGATAGGCAGCGTCTCCCCAAGACATCCTGAGCTGGACCTGACCAGCTGGTTTATGTCCTACTGACCCTTAACTCTGGACTCAGGAAACACAGTGAGAAGCACAAGGCAGCTTGCTGGGGTGGTGCAGCATGCCTTGGGCAGAGCCCTGCCATGGCCTGTTCTCCCTGGGTCATATGATCTCAAAATCCAGTTACTTGAAGAAGGGGGGAAAAAAGTGAAAATATGGGTGCAGAGGATAGACCCCAAATTTCTCAGTTTTCATATCTCTTTGCCTTCTCTATTCTTCAGTCGTCATATTCTTTCTGGGAGAAAGTGGCTGTTGGAAAACAGAGAGAGAAGACGACAAACACTGCCGTGGAATTATTTAACAAGACAGAATGAATTGCATTTGAAATCATTTAAATGGGATCTGGGAGTATTTAACTGCAGCACAGGAACTTAACAAGAGTGGGAAAGGATTTTGCGCTAATTGCTGGCAATGATATACCTACGGAGAGAGAACATGCAGCAATTAGTAAGCAAGGCTGTAATTTCAGCCTAAGGTCCCTGCCTGCCCTAGAATATGGCATGGATTATCTGCTGGAAGGAAGACAGGGGTTCTGATCCACAGGTGACCAAAGAAAGGAGTAGATGAGATTCTCATTAAGAAATCATTAACCAAATTTTTCAAACAGTGAGATGGGTTTGGTCAGATCCAGCCATCCATCCCATTGCATTGGCCCAGGCTTGACTCCTGACTGCCTGTTCCCCAACCTGATGTGACTGAGATTGGCAAAAGCCACATGAAACACAAAGCCTCACCCCAACCCACACTTTGTGCTGCAGGGACTCCTCTAGCAGCAAGCCTCTGCTCCATTCCTGGGGACTGAGGACCAGTTTGATCACTTCTTGCTGGGAACTCAGCAGCTTCAGAGCATCTTTAATGCTGCTGAATTTGGGGAACCATCAGGGCAAGGGCATAGTGCTGGGGACCTGGTGTAGTCTTGTTGGGCAGAGCCTGGGGCAAGGACCCTTGGGCTGGGGCCATACAGTGATGGTGGGGTGAGATGGAAGAAGGGTTGAGGAAGGTATGTAAGATGAGATGGGACACTTTTGCAGGTGCAATGACAAGCAGTCAGGAGCCTGCACCTACCAGTGGGATAGCACAGAGACATCCCAGAGGGTCCTGAGCCTGCTTTCCTATAGAAATGCCAATATGTGCCAGGGTCTATGGTCCCACTGCTGAGCCTGCAAAGCTAGGGTACACACAGTGCCCAGCAGAACATCTCAAGCCCCAACCCCAGCAGAGATGAGCTGCCTTGGCTCTAGCTGGGACAGTCCCAGCTAGCAGCAGTCTGGGGAGGGTGTCCTCACTGCAGGGGAAGGCAGAAAGCCACCAGTTCCTGGCAGGGCCACTGATGCCCGCAGCCTTCACCAGCCTCTGCTCATTGTTTCCCAGTCCTGCTACTCCTCATCTCCATTCTCTCGCTGTGATGCCTCTGTCTTTGCTTTTTGTCTTTCAATCAGTTTTCATCTCAGTAATTCCCATTCAATGGTTAGTCCCTGATCTTTCTAATTGAGATCAGAGCTTCATATAATAGGGAAGGGGGGAGGGAGACTATTTTTAATTTGCTACGTTCCCATTAATAACAAGTTCTAATTAAAAAACCTCCATCTTCCATCCTCCCAAGTTCAGAGGAAAACTCTCTGCGACTTCTGTTGGAATCTTCTCCTGATAAATTGATACCACAGCCTCCTAGAACAGCTGGTCCTCTTTAGCAGGCATAGTAATTAATGGGAATAATAAATGCATTCAAAGCAGGTTCGTAACCCTCCTTTCTGTGCACTCAGACATCTCTTTGCATTGCAAGAGACACACATCAACATTTCCACTTACAAAACACACCCAAAGAGCTGCCTACATCTAACAAGCCTGGGTTTCATTAGCACTCTCCATTCCATAATAAACCCTGTGATACAAAGGGTCCCTGAGAATGGTGAAGTTCCCTCTTGGCTGGGAATGAGCTGGATGCACAGAGCAGGAGCTGTACCTTGGAGCATCTCTGTGGCTGTTGAGGACTTTGTGCCACTCCTGAGTTTCATATCGCAGCTCTCCAGACTCCATTGTGAGTAAAGCCACATTCTGCCTTTCACCTGGAGCCTGCCTGGTGGGAAAGGGTCTCCAGTTTTACAGGGCATAGACTCACACATATGCCTTGCTCTGACAGGTGGGTGAACATGGGTACAGCTCACCCTCGTCCTGAGCTGCTAGCTTGTCCTGCCAGGACCAGCCCTGCCTATGCTGCCGTGTGTTGCTGCCCTTGCTGCTGTGGCAGGGGAATGCAAAGTCAAAAGGGTCCTCAGGGAGGGATTTCGCTTTGTCTCTTGCATTAAGAAGATAGGAGACCAGGATTTTCCCTTCTTTTCAGCTCCTATTCTCTGCTGTGTCCATCCTCCTGCCTAGCACGTGTTAAGGCAGACAGCTATCACTGCCTTGCAATTGCCACATGGTGAGACCAGAGAGAGGAAGGTGATGCGAATGCAAAGCAAAGGCTAAGGTCAAACCATGAGCTGTGGGCGAGGCCCAGGTGTCCTGATTCCCCTTCCTGGGCACAAAGGACCAGCATATGAAGACAACTCTGCTCAGAGAATGAGACAGAAGGGACCACATCCAGCCTGGGTCAGTAGACATGGAGAAGCAGAAGCATAAGGTCCAATAAGCTGCACACCCTCTCCTCCCTTTGTATGGGTCTCCATTCACACCAGCTGCTGATCTGGACTCTCTTAAATGTGCAGATCAGCTCTGCTGGGGATGGCTGACCCCTTGCTGTCCCTCTCCCTTGCTTTTGTTCACTGCTGCTGAGTTAATGGACTCGGGAGTGGCCAAACCGGGAACCATCAGTGCAGATATCCCCAAGCTGAGCAATCTGTCCTGAGCAGTGATTTCAATTAAAGGGTCATTAGCATGAAATCTTATCCAGCCCAGCTCCCATTTGCCAGCAGGAGGTCCTTTTCCTCCCTGTCCCAAGCCTTGCTCTGTGGTTAGAGCACGCTGCTCCTGCTGGAGCCCTCCAGTTTTGCTAAAACACAGCAGCTGCTGCTAATAAACAAACATATTGATCATAGAGATATGGGCTGTCAGGGACTTAATTCATGAATGAAATGTACTTAAGAGTGCCTGGTAGGCAAAGGATGTGCTTAAGGAGCTTGTAGCCATGATGGTGCTTGGAGGTGGAAACCAAGAAACGCAGTGGCTGCTCAGCACTGGGTTGTCTCAGTTTGGGGCTGATGTAAGGATCTGGGGATGAAATGTATTTGAGGGACAGAAAGGAGCACAGAAAATTTCTTCTTTATCATTGTAGGCCCATTGCTAACAGGGATGTGGTGCAATGAAGGGCACCGTGCTTCCCTCTTTTTTTTTTTTTTTCCTTTTTTTTTTTCTTCCCCACAGATTTTCCCTTCAAAGACAGAGTAAAACTTCCTGCATGTAGGACTGAGGCTGCTTATATTGCTGTGATACAGATGCCTGCCACTGTTTCTGGATCATCATCTTTGTGGAGAGTTGGACCCACACAAGATAGAATCAGATCACAAATGTCTCCCACGCAGTCAGGGACTGTAATGACAACAGATTTGAATGTAGCCTTTAGAGGTGCAATAAATCACACTGCAGTATGCAAAGGTATAGGCTGATCTGTAACGGGTTTCCATACTTTTGGCACTGGCCATACTGAATGCAGTTGTTAAAATAGGATTAGTATTTATGGTCCTGGAATGTGGAGGCCTTGCTGAGAGTTTGATGAATGAACTTTCAAGGACAGGAATAGTTGTCAGTCTGAAATATTTATCAGTCTGAAATCTCCCTCTGATTCATGCCACGGTTTAGATACCTCAATTTTTTATCCCTGTCTTCTAGGTTTGAAGCTGAGGTTCCCGGGACAGAAGGAGGGTCTCTGGGTCTCTGCTGTGGGCTGCATCTTTGCCTCCTCTCTCCTTATCTCATCTAGCAAGGCTGGGATGGAGGGGGCTGATGTGACCCAAGGGAGATCAGCTCACTGCTGCTGGAGGATCAGTCCCAAGGGAGGCTGAGCAGCCTGGGGAGGGTGGGGAAGGGAGAGACACCTACTGCCTTGCTTGTGGGGCTACTGGGATGGTAAAACCACCCCAGGCTTTCTGCCTTTGTGCAAAACACCTCTGTGGGGAGGCCTGTGGATTCTTCTTCTAAAATCAGTGATGTTTGCACTCTTTGCAGGGAGAAAGGAAGATGTTGCACGTGTTTACAGGCACTCAGTGCTGTAGCTCTTCTGGCAGGAGGCTGCAGGGGAGGCAAGAGCCACGGGGACAACATTTGACCTCTATGCACTGAAAACTCTGCTTAAGAGATGTTATCTCTTCTCTCCATGTCAGCAGCGACCGCTGTTTGAACCGGCTGCAGTACCCTGCGCTGTCCTGCTGGCTCCACGGCTGCTTCTGCTGCCCTCTGCCCCAGGGGACATGTTTCAGGGCTTGTCAAAGAGATTCCTGCTCCATGCACAGTGGGAGATGGAGGCCCGTGTCTGGACAGACTGCATGCCTGCCCCAGCGTGTGTCTGGATGCTGCTGCTGCAATACCTCTGCCGTGGGCCTCCCACATCCCCCTGGCAGAGGACAGACAAAAGGAACTCAAGGCCAGATGGGTAGGATGGGTTCTCCATCATCCTGCATCTCATTTCTCCCTCATCAACAGCACAACCCCCTTTGCTGCCTGATCTCCAGTTCCTCCCTTGGTTCCTGGCATCAGCAGTATGCCTGGGGCTACCACCCCTTCCAGGAAGGCAGCCTGGACAGTTAGCTCCTCATTGCTATCAGTGAGGAGGGGCTGTTTGGTTTTACACCAGCCAAGACAAACTTCTCTGTGTTGCAAACACAAACCCCAACCCAGTGGAATGTGTTTAATTTCTGTCCCATCTTTCTGTGCTGCTTTTATGAGTCTATTGTGTTTTGTGATTAAAGTGAAGTTTGAAGACCATGAGTAGTTCATGAGGCTGCTGCAGAACCATGTCCCACTGAAGCCTTGTTAGCAGGTCCATGCATGAGGGCCTGTTAAGCAGTAGAAATGTTGGGTTTCATAGGGATCTGCTGCCTAAGAAAAGATTGAGGGCCATGATTCCAGCCTGATTCTTCAGGCTTCTCAGAGCCTGATCTCATCAGCTGGGGTTTCTCCACTCCTAAGGTCTCCAAGACACCCAGAGCCAGCAACTTAAGTAAGTGTCTAGACATTATGTCCTGCAAGGGGGGGGGTATGAAAACTCCCAACAATTCACCTGCAGCAAATGCCAACAAAGCACATTTGCTTGAGGTTTCTTGAAGCTACCATTGAAAGGTCAGGTCTCTCAGTGAGACAAAAAAACTCTCTTCTGCCTTCTAGCTCTTCCATCAATACTTGTTTTTCCTCTCCATTTACTTTTACCTTCCTGTTCATAAAAAAAAATATATACAAAGAACATGAGGTACAGAAGGGACACCTGTTCTTCTCCAGACAAAAGTTAGGCTTGTTGCTGTTCTCCATGTGTTCCCTTCAGCCTGGCTTGCTCCAAGGTCCTTTCCCATACCTTGGGCAGGAAGCAAGACAGATGCTGTGTACAGGGAGAAAGGAAGGTGGGAACAATGTGGAGCCTTTGTGCATCTTTGTATCCATGCTTGCATCACAGCCATTGATTTAGGCCTTTCAGATAGACAACAGGTGGGAGCAAGGGTCCAGTTTGAGCCTTGCAATGATTTATCTGAAAATAGTGACCACTGTTGAAGCCTCTACCAGCTTCTTGAAATAAATCTTTGATGGGGTGCATGTATGCCTGCTGGGAGAAAGGACATGGTTCTCCAGTCCTTTGGACATCTGCCATGGAGGTCACTTTTTTCTAAGTCAGATGGCTCTCTCTTCCAGCAGCCACCTCACAGGGTTTGGGCATGAGCAACTGATGCTCGTCAGGTGTTCACCACTATCTGGTGTGGGAGCAGGAGCTCTATGCAGAGAACTGGAGCCTGCATCCTTGCTCATCTAGCTAATGGATTGCTGCTGAGTTAATCACTTAATACCCAGCTGCAGCCCACTTCTCTTCCACTTGCTGCTCTCATCCTTCCCTTCTCCCCCATCTCTGTCTTGTTTCTTTCTCTCTTGGTCGTTATGGCCTTTGTCCAACAAAGCACTTAACCAGGTGTTTCACCCAACAAGTAACTTGGCCCTCTCCATGCGGCTAATCAGGAAGCCCAATGCAGGAGGCATCTGGCCACCTTTGCCCTCTGAACACCTGGGGATTTTGTGGTGTGGAGAAGCTCTGAGCCTGTGGGTGGAGGAGCTTGGAAAACCCTCAGATAGCCCTCCTGACCTGCTGGTTATGATCTGCACTCCTGACATCTGCTTGTATGTAAAGAAAATGAACCACCAGGGATTTCCTCCCTGGGCTTGGGGAAGAGGAGCAGTGCAGTCCTTGGGACAGGGCTGAGTGATCCAAGCTAGTGCTGTGCAACAGGTAGAGAAAGGCTGAAGTTCATGGAGCTCTGCGTGGGAGAAAAAGGTAAGTGTGATGAGTGCTGCCCAGCCAGGGGGGGCAGCTGGAAAGCCCTGGAAGAGTCCAGGCAAAGGACCCAACAGCAACTTCTCCACTTAGTTAGCCACTGTATGTACTTTTTGTAGATGCTTTTGTTATTTTTCATCAGTCTTCTCACCTGTCACCTAGAATTTACAGTTCCTGCATAACATCCAAATCAGGACAAGTCTCCAAGCCCACCTTGATCGAAAATGTAGGACATTTTGCTGCCACTCCTCCAGGTAAAAGGAGTGTCTCAGGGTGGCTGAATAGTCCACCAAAGAGGTTTTCTTTTTGTGTGTCCTGTGTTTTTTGTGTGGCCAGACCCAGCCCTCTGCCTTTCACCCCAAAAAAGCAAGACTTAAGGTTAGCATCTCAGGCTGGTGCGATGTCTCTGCTGCTCAGCTCCATAACAAGCCACGGATAAGACAGTGGGGCTTACATTTCAGGACTTAAATATTCAATTAATCAATGGAATATTCCATTAGTGTAATAATCACTTGGCATTGCCTGATCTATAGGTACATCTCAGCTGGGCCTCGCAAATTGATTTCTGATGAAGTTCTAATTGACTGCACAGGCAGAAGAGGACCTGTCTGAGCATGTTGAAGCTGGGCTTGTGAAGGCTCTGGCAGCACCACCTCCCCCCAAGGAAGGGGAAGGGGGGAGGTGTGATTTATGCCCCATTTATCACGACAGCCTCTCCCCTATCCTGTTTTATTGGTCCCAAATGAGACATGAGAGCTTACAGCTTTAATGCGGAAATTTGCAGGCAGCCGGAGACCCCCGTAAGCTGCTGACAGCTGCTTGTCACTTAGGCAGTAGGTGCCGGGGGTCCCCTAAATCCTGAACCTCCTAACGGGGGGATGCAGCCATGGGGAGTCGTGTGGGGAGGGCTCAGGTTTCCTCCAGCACGTGTGTATTTGCTGGCTGGGCTCTCACTCAGTAGAGCCAGAGCAGCAACGCTGTGGGGGTTTCTTCCCTGCTGAAGTGACCCAGGGCATGTGGGGATGGATGTGTGTGGAGGGTGGCACTGGGTGACTTGTGTGTGTCCTTGCTTAGCCATCCTGCAGCCCCTGAATGCTGTCCTTCCTAAGTGTGGTGGTGGTCCCTAAAGGAGGATGGCACTGCAGGGACCATCTCTGTTGCATAAGTGTTGGGTTTCTTCACACCAGGTGGGGGACATCTTAGGCGGCCACACCAGAGGTCTCTGAAGGCTCCAGCATGGCCCTGCCATGAAGACTTAGGCAAACCCTGCCCATGTTAGCAGCCTGGATGTGAACTTTTTGTGCTGAGGTGGTTGTAGTGGGAGAATTTATGGTCATGGCAAGCCCTAGAAGTGTGTGATGCACCTCCAGGTGCAGACACACAGAAACCCTAATCTCCTGGTGGGACCAGATTGCCTGCCCTGGGGCATGTGTGACACCAGGGGATGGTTTGTCACCCCGAGGCCACTCCTGGCTGCTGCAGTCGCAACCGGAGATGTGCAGAGAGAAGCATCAGGGGCACAAATGTCCCAGCATGAACTGCTGTCATGGTAAGGACTGGTGCACTGAGGGCTCAGGGTGCAACACCAACCCTTCTAAGAGCCCTCCCTTTAGTGCCCAGACCCTCTCTTGGGACCTGCTGGGCTCCTGCACTCTCCTGAAGGAGCTGCTAAGAGAAAAAGAGGGAAGATTTGGGGCATTCCTGCTCTGAGCACCAGTGGTGGGAAGAGGAGGCAATGCTGATCACTGAAGCACAGGCTGACTCTGCTCTCCTCCTCCTGTCTGCATGGGGACTTGTGTGGGGGCAGGGGGGGTAGATGACAGATAGTGATTTTGGGAATATGGAAAACAACAACATCAATGAAACCAATCAAAGCATGTGTGGCCAGCTGCTGAATTTTAAGAGAAAGAGCTACATTTTTGAAATGTAGATAAGTGATGGTAACTTCCTTTCCATCCTCTACCTGCATTAACTTAAGAGACAGCCAGGTGCTTAAAGGTTACTTTTCAGGCAATGACTGTTCTGTAAAAGGCTACTCATCTCTAACAGAGATAGGTTTCCTTTTATTGAACATCAGGCAGAGTGGCTGAAACCTGAGAAAAAAATCCAGAGCAATATCTTCCCTCCCTCCCCCTTTTCCCCTCCACCCTTTTCCAGGGAGGAATAATAACTAGCAAAATAAAAAGGCAATTGCCTCGCTGCATGCACTGCTTTAAGCAACAGCTTTGTGTGGCAGGGAACACAGCTTAGGTAAATGCCCAATTAGAAAGATTTTGTAGGAAGACCTTTGAATCAGCACCATGTCTGAACCTCTCATCCTACCACCAGCATTTCCATCACTGTTATTTCTAGCCTCACCTACTTACAGTACAAGAAGATTTAAGTGATTGAAAGCCCATATGTGGAGTTTAGGTGATACAACTCTCTTCCATCGTTGTGGAGAGATGCCCTTCTGCTGTTGTTCCCAGATCCTTCTCCCTCTGCGTGATTCCAAACACAGGACATGATCTGGTCACCATCCAGCTTGTTAATGGGCTCTTTACATTAACATGGTATGTCCAGGGTGTCCCTTCAGGGATGTACTTCAGCTGCCCTCATAATTAGATTTGTTGTCTGTACGTGGAGCAAACTACAGGTGTGGCTTGGATATGGCCCAGGCACAGCCCCGGGGAGCTGACCATCCTCAGGTAATGCTGTCCTGTGCCTATGGTGGGTGAGGGATGAGGATGCAATGCACACTGAGAGAAGTCCTCTCAAACCCTCCAGGATGGGATTTGGCCATATGCATGAGTGCCTGGTGCTTATATCCACTGTAGAATGAGGAGACCCTGAACTCCAGAGCTATTTTTATCAGCAACATGAAATTATTTTCTCTGAGTGCTGTTTGTTTGTCCCTCTCCCTTTTTTCTTTCTTCCTTTTTTTTTTTCCTTTTTTTTTTTTTTTTTTTTTTTTGCAAGCTGCAGGACATGTGGGGCAACTGCTCTGTGTGTGCTGAGAAAGCAAGTCCAGCCCTCCATATGTCACAGATCCCCACATAAATATGGAGGCTATTAAGCAGAAGTTATTAAGTGTCATTATTAATACATTTGAGTGTGATGGGAAGGGATGTATTTTTATGCTAGAACCTTGCACGTATGCTCCCATCACGACAGAGGGAAAGGGACATTGCCCACAGCTGAGCTGTGAACCAAGATACTGAGCTAGAGATAAGTCCCCATGGGGTTCTGGCCAATGTGTTGCCAGACTGGTTGGGTGCCAGGTCTGTGGGAAGGGCCTGGTGAAGCCAGCTTGACTTTTTCCAGGGCACCTCATTGTCATGGGGGAATCTGGGAACAGAAATGCCACCAGGAAGGTGGGGGCTGGTGTTGGGGTTTCCATCTTCTCTGCCGAGAAAAGAAAGAAGAAAGAAAAGCTGTTTCAGATAAACCTCTAAACAGCTGATTCAGAGAGAAATGAGCAATGGAAACAACAGTTTTATGTAAGCACTGTAGATCATTTAATCCTTCCCCGGGGCAGGATTGTCCCTTTTCTCTGGTCTCACACATATGCTGCTGCCCTGGCTAAGTTTGTCCAAACTGCTTTCATTTCTCCAGCACCAGAAGTGCTCTGACCCTCAGTTCCTGCTCCTCACCCTGGCTCCTGCTGGGGCTCCCCTCAGCCCTGTCTCTTTGAGATCTTCTCCCACCTTTGGCCATGTCTTGACAGAACATTTCTCAGCAGCATGATTTTTACTTTTCTCTCCTGTGACTCCCCCCAGCCAGTTTGCTTCTCCAGCCAGTCTGTAGGGCAGAAGCAGGGATGAATTCAGACCCTCCTCCTGCTGTTATCCACCAGTGTTCCTCCGTATCTGCACAGGGCATCCTCTTCCCTCCCTCCCTACTGCCCAAGGCCTGAGTTTCAACCTTTCTAAGAAAAATACTCTTCCTCTCCATGTTGTTCACTGCTTTCTGTGTGATGAAATACAGTTCCTCTTCTAAACGAAGCTACAGGAAGTTTATTAGCCTAGCTAATTAACCCATAATCAGCATTTCGTTCTCCTCTAATCACAGGCTGCTCACACACACCCTTGGTTCCTGGAGTGGAGCTTTGCTATAGCACATATATTTATAAAGGGGGAAATATCCAAGTGTGCAGCTTGCCATGAACTCTCTTCAGGGATAATGTCAGTTCATTCAGGCATGGGATGTGACCTACCCAAGGCCAGGGCTCAGGTGACCCTGAGGGCTGACAGTGAGCTCTGGATCCCGTCACCTTCTGAGCACAGGTTTGTCAGCAGCTCAGGTCACTAATGACTGGTTGTTGCTGCTGGTCAGTGGTGGTTTAGGAAGCAGGGAGGTTGGAAGAGGAGTAGACCCAGTAAGTCTTGTAACCTACATCTGCCTGAGCAGAACTATTTCCCAGAGGGTCATTTTTTTCTCATGTTACCAGTTGAGTTTTCCCATCCCTCCAGCAGCGATGCTTCCATGCATCCATATCAGATCTGCTGAAAACAGAACATATTGGAGAAAGCACCTGTGCATTTTCATTTATTATTTTTTTTCTCTATTTCCACACCAGGCACCACCTTCCCCAGCACCTGCCTCTTGCCATTCCAAATCTCTATGGGTTGATGCTCAGTTCTCTGCTCCAGCCAAGCCAAATGGATTCAGCTTTCTTAACATTTCCTTGTAAATCAGATTTCTGATTATTGCCACTGCCCTCTGAACTCTCTCCAATTCGTCACTCTATTCCTGGTACTGCGGTACGCCGACCATGAAGAGACAATGTTTGAAAACATCCTCAACCTGAGCGACGATCTAATGAGACAGCGAATAAAAATATCGTTACATGGTGAGCTGAAGGCATTGTACAGCTCTGTAATCATTTTCAAGATGGTAAAATCATTTTGCAAGGACAGGCTGTCTCCACTCTGATAAAATCAGGGCCAGAAAGGCAGCCCAGCTTGGAGGAACAAATTGCAGAGTTGTTTTGGTTTTCTTTTTGCTCTTCTTTTTCTTTCTTCTTTTTTTTTTTTTTTCTTCTCTTTTTTTCCCCCCAAGATTTATTTTTAAATAAGGGAGCTGTCATAAAATGGGACAGATGTTGAGAAGATCAGGTATAAGTGAAAGCAAAGATGTGGTGCTTTTACCAAGTAGAAAGTGAATGGTTTGTCCTCTGCTCTCCAAAGCACTTTGGCTCCTTGGCTGTACCCTGCTGTCTCTGCAGTGCCAGGTGTCCCCAGTCAGCCCAGGCTGGCAGGTTCTCTCTAAGCCTTTTCTGACCCACAGCTGAAGCCACTCTGCTTTGTTCCCTGGAGCAGCTGGTCTTAGTTCTCTCTTGCTTTGCTGTGAGGCTGCTCCTGTGTTTCCAGTCTGCTTTTCCTTTCCATATCTGCAAGATCTGCTGTGTGTGGAGGGGGATGAAGAAAACTGATCAGGCCAAGAAGATGCCAAAAGAACCGGGTGATGAGGCTACGTTTGTGCTAGAGGTGGGTCTCTCTTCATTTTCACCACTTTTCCCATCACTGGAGCATCTGGGGTGTTAAAGACTCCACAAAACAGCCCCCAGTGTCCTCCCACCTTCTGCCCCCATGAGCACCATGAGCTTCTCTTGTGCCCCAGTATCTTCCTTCCCTTTTTCGTTGCCATCCCGCGTGCTGGGAAGAGGTGAATTTCATTACAGGCTAATGAAACACACAGTGCATTTCTTGAAAAACTGCAATCTGAGTGAAGAGAGGGTACTTCTGTTTATGGAGCCACTTGGCACTGGGGTTTTATTTTCCACTCTGTCTTTTCCTTTGTCTGGTAAACACGTATTGCGTAAGTGCTCGCCGCGTTCATGGGATGCTCAGAACATTGTCCTCACTTGCCATTGTTCGGGTTAATTTATGCTGGGTTAGACCTCACCCTTTGGAAAGGGTCCAGATCCCTGGTGGTATTACTCTTCCTGATTTATGTCTCCCCCCATTAAGGAAAAAAAAAAAAAAAAAAAAGAAGAAAGAAGAAAAAAAAGTAATTTAGGGAATCCTAAAGAAAGAAGGATTCAGAACAGTTCAGCCAGGATTCAGGATTGAGCCAGGGAAGGCTGGGATGATTTGGGGCTGGTAAGCACAGACCTTTCATCTGTTTGTACAGAGAAGGGAAATTAAATCTCATGGCCTGTTTGTGAGAGGAAATTGCCCAGAATAGCTCTGTCAGAATAAGCTATTCCACAATAGCGACCCATGTGGACACTCCAACCACTTTGTTCCAGGCTAATTAGTGTGCTTCCAAGCGGAGTAATTATTCTGGAAGGGAAATCTCTCTTCTCCCACAAAGAGTGTCTACATGAAGGTAGCTATTTGGGAATGGCATCAGCAGGTCACCTGAAATCATTGCTGGTTCACTGACCAGCATATCCTTGTTGAGACATCCAGCTACCATTTGTGGGTGGGATGATCAGGTGGGTGTTTGGAGGAGGACTGGGAAGGAGATAACAGTGTGGATGTGTCTGGCTGGTTACCCATGTGAGGTGGGTTCAGATGGTCTCCCCCAATGCTTAAAGGTCCCATAAAATACAGTGGTTCAGAAATTAGAAAAGATTGCAACAATCCTGTTAATTCATGTCCTTTTTTAATCTCACTGTTTTATGACCATGCTATTAAATGTCTGTTCTAAGGGCTTTCTTCCTTTTCTCAGAATGTCTCATTTTTCTAAAAGCATTTTGTTTGGTGGGGTTTTTTTTCTCACCTACTTTGCTACTGAGTCTCTGGAGAGCATAGACTTAGTCTAATCATTTCTCAGGAGACCACCTGGTGTCTCACGTGGCTCATTCCCTGTAATTTGCAGAGAAGTTCTTTTTATGAACAATGAGAACTGTGAGGAGGGAGCTGAGCCCAAAGGGGGGACCAGTTAGACAAGTTCAGTGACAAAATGTTGGACCAACTTTGAGTGCCCAGAAAGCTCTGACCTTCACCATGCTTCTTGAACCAGGCTCAGTGGTGGCTGGTTCAGCTTATGCCAGGGGATCTGATGTCTGGTCTCAATCAGTACAAGCTCATAAATCTTCTCCAACATGTTTTGTGGAGCAAACCTGTACTTGCACTTGCTTGCTTTCTTTTCAAGTTGGTCCTGGCAAAATATTGGTGCTGAGGAAATAAGAGAAATAACAGGAGCTTCTAGGTTCCATCTCCATCCAGTCCAGGATCCTAGAGATGTTCTATGATCTGCCTATATTTAGAGCTTGATAGGTATGGCCCAGCCCAAAGCAATTTCTCAGCTGCAGTCTTGTCTTAGAGACATCAAAACTCTCAGACCAAACTCTTTCTCTTTGATCATTGTTTTGGAGTAGGGAGACAAAATCCTGTGCTGCTTTTCTGGCAATTACTGCCTTTTACTACTCTTTCCCTGAGGCTTAGGTCTGAGCATGGGGTGATCTGGTATTTGGAGGGACAGAATGAGAGGCTGGAAGGGCTGGATGACCTACAGTGGATCCCTTCCTCCTGGATAGAGTTCAAAACAACTTCATAAGCATTTTAGTGTCAGACAGAAAGATTCTCCATGGCCATAAACACTGGCATGGTCTATAATTACACACGATCTGCCCACTCTGGAAAATTGATACTTACATGGTCCACTGGGCCCTGTGTCCCTGTCAAAATGCAGATCAGCTGTTCCCTGTGGGACAGCTGAACACTCCTTCCAGACAGGGCAGAGAAAGAAAACTAAAGGGAACTTTTGTTTTCATTACTGATAGCTTCTCTTTCCTTAGACTCTTGGGGTTCCAGAGAGACTCTGGGGGCATGTGGTGGGATATAAAGTGGGTTCCTTGAGTGTCTAGCTGGGATGTGCCTCCTTTGAAAGCCTTTGGGGTGGGCTCACAAGCCACCAAGGAGCTCATATGTTCCCAGGGTGCTGTAAGCCTGTTCCCAGCCCTGCCCTAACACACTGGCTCCAGAGAGGTGGAAGAGACTGTTTGGGGCAGGGGATGGCTGCAATGGATGAGCCTCAGTTTCCCTCCAGTGATGGAGAGAGAAAAAAGCAATTACTGTTAGTGAACAGCTATCTGACACCTCATCAGTGCCTGCAGTGACTGATATCTCCTTCTTCAGAGAGATTAATTATCTGAAAATAACTATACACCAGGAACTATGTGATCTTGTCTCTATGGAGGAGTTCTCTCCCCTCCCAGCAGCATGCCTGAGCAGAGACCCCTCATTGGGCAATTCAGGGACACCCTTGTGGTGTTCCAATCTTCCCAGCCACCAGATTTCTGGGGGTACCAAATCCAGCCAAACCCTGAGAGTAATCCCCAGCGGGGCAGCACAAAGAACAGTGTGTTTGGGGTAAGGCAGTGCTGATAATGAGAGATAAGGGGCAGAAATTTGGTTTAGCGGATCAGAGAAGCTTTGCAGACTCTCGCGCTTCACTTTCTTGTGGTTGCATCAGGGTTTCTAAGCTCCATCTTGGGGGCCCAAACTCTTTGTGGCAGGAGTGTGGCACCCCACAACTGCCTCTCCAGCTCCTGCCACAGCCTCACTGAAGCACTGGCTCCTCAGGAGCCCATGGCTAGCAATTAATCTCCCAGAGACATTTTCTGTGTCTCTCTATCTTCCTCCTGAGCTGACCTCTTGCTCCAGCAAAGATTTTTCTCCTCCTGAATTATATTTCATCTGTCGAATCTGGAGAGATGAGGCGTGTGGAAATTCTGCAGATCCACTTGATTTCTGCCTCTTTATCCAGGCTTCGCCTGCTTCAAAGGGCGCAAATGCAAATATTGACAGGTTCAACAAGAAGACCCATCTAGCAGGTAAAGATCTAAACAGGCTGTCTAATGAGGGGGTTCAGGGATGGCATCTGAAGACAAGGTCAGCATTTTTTTTACCTATTTCTGCACAATTTCCTCTTGCTTAGAGCTTAAATAATCCCAAAATATGGGCATGTGGAGTTGTCATCCTGTCTCAGCCCTTCCTAGCAGCTGATCCCACTCCATGCAGGGAAGGTGGCATTTTCCTTGCTGTTAGAAAGCCCAAATCTCCCCATGCTTACCGAGCTCGGCACTTTCCCCAGAGCAGCAGCAAAGTGATAACATCCCAGGCCACCTGACTCCCCCATCGCTTGGATCCACAGCCACTCCCTGCTCCTTGGGACCTGATATCCCAATTCAGCCCTTTCCTAACGATGTTTGCAAAGATTTCCAGAGGCGGAGCAGGATGCTGCCCATGGTCTCCGCTCAGCTCCCAGCCTCTGGATGTACTCCCCTCATCCCGGATCGATCTCCTCATCGGAACTGGTGCTGTTTGATCTGCTCATTGCGATGCAGTGGAGGGGAGGGAGTCCAGGGAATGGGCCTCCTTGGAATTAAACGGCCTCTGTAATGCGATTACAAAGAGCTGTTAACCCTTGTGTCGACATGAAGGAGTGATGTCTAGGGGTGGGAGGGGAGAATGAGACATAAAAGTCCTTCCTTCTCTGTGCTAAATGAAAATGAGGGGTGCTCTATTACCAGGAATAATTAGGCTTCCCCAGCTCCCTCACAGGGGGTTAGTAGAGTTATTTCACGTTTGTAAAGCTCTTTGAAGAAAGGAAATATCCTAGAAATGCTGCAGGTGACAGCACCATTGCTCCCAGTGCTGCTCTCACTCAGGTGAGAGGATTGGAGATAGGGGACATCTTCCACCCAAGGATTTCACAACATGTCATCTGGAGCATGTGCAGAAAGGTTAAATATTATTATCATGCTATTTTAGAAATGGAAAAACAGGGATGCAGAGCACAGGGAAGCTGCTGGCCATCTCTCAGAGCTGGGATTAGGAAGGAATAGTTCTATTCTGCATGCTGTTGTGATCTCCACCTAGGGGATACTTGGACTCGAAGACATCGGTGTTTAGAAGCACGTATGGGCTGACAGTGCTGATGTAGAGGCACAATGTTCTCTCTGGAAATGAAGATCAAGACTTGGGTTTTTCAAAAACCTCCATGTGTGGGAGCAGTGTAGCTAAAATATTGCCTGGCCTGTCACCTTTTTAGCCTGAAGGATCCAGGAGAGATCCCAGTGCTCATCTCTGGCTGTGTTTCTCTCCCCCAAATCAGGCCAAGCCTCAGGCTCACCCACCTTCTCCTCCAGCATCCCCTTAATCCTTGGAAGGAACTGGAGGTATTCTGGGTGACAGAATTATTTCACCCCAACTGTGTCCCTGGACTGGACCAGAGGACCCTGAAGCTACAGCCTTGTTGGAGCCACAACCTCCACTTCACAGTGCTACTTGATGCCAGAATGGATGGCTGCCTGGACGCTGAGCTGAACATTACACAGCCGACTCCGATGAAAACTAATTTTCCCCCAACTCTCCATTTTGTCTTCACAGCAGAAATGTCAAGCAGGCTGTACAGAAAAGAAGAAAGACATACCAGAATAAGCTTGGCTTGGTTCCCACTGTCAGTTTGGTTCCCTCCAACAACAATCAACCAGGACAGGAGCATCTGCTTCACTCAGAAGGGCTTATAAGCATCATCTGTGCACCCCAACACAGCAGCCATGAGTCTTTTCCTCCCAAACTGTTAACAATGCAGAACTCTTCAGCCAGAGCGTGCCTGCAAAACCCCTTCTAGTCTTAATTCCTACAAAATCCTGCTACATCCTTGGCATGGTCAGAGACTTTCTCCTGAGATGAAGTGGGGATACAGGTGATGCCTAGGGAGCGCTCCAAGGATGATGAGTGGAGGGTAGAAAGGCCTAAGATGGGCCAGAGAGGGCAGGGACAGAAGAGGAACAGGATGTTCTCAGAGCATAGACAGTAACAGCCTTGTCCATGCTTCTCCTTACTTCCCCCTGACAGCTTGACAACCTAACAGGAAAAATGAAGTCAGTGAAGGGAGAAATGTTATCAGGAGCCCCGTGCTAAGAGGGCAGACAGGCCAGATTGGAGGAAAATGAGAAGCTGTCCGGACTAATGCAATCATTTATCACATAATCTTGCTCAGCAGTTAGGTGGGGAGCCTGGCAGTGCCTGGCACTCAGAGGAGGCTTTCTTGGCCCCTGGTATCCTGCTCCAGTTGGTGAGGATTGCTTCTCTTGGATTCTCCAGGACTTGGGGTTTTCCTTTCACCACCTTACTGTGCTTGTGGTACCTGCCTCATTTTGCTCTTCCTCTTGTCCCCTAAACACTTCCCTCCTCCTCAGACCTAGACTGGACTTTGCTCTGCCTCACTGTGGCCCTTTCTCAGGGAAGATGGCATCTTGTCAGGTCATTGCTTGTGCTGAGACATTTCATCACCAAGCCATTTTGGCTCCACTCTGTGTTAGTTGGTCGCCTGGAACCTGGATTTACTGCTTCCTCATCCCTGGCCATAAAAAGAGGCATTGCTGAAACGCCACTGCAAAAAGGGGTCAACACGAAAGCTTTTCCAAAAGGAAGCAGCGAGGGAATTTCATTCCCTGCTCATGTTGCATCTTTGGGTTTGCTCCGTGTTGGGCCATATGTGATTCCCACCCCAGGGGAATGGCCGGACATCAAAGGGTGGCTTCTGGTGAGGATGAGCTCATTCGACCCTGCTTGACCCTTCCTGCAAGGCAGGGGGGTGGGAGCTCCGTGACCACGCGGCAGCTCTTGCCTGGCCAGGGCTGTCAGTGTCTGGGGCAGGGAACCCCACTGGCTGCAGCTGCTCTGGCTCCATCAGGATCTGCTCTTGCTCCTCTTGAGCCTGCAAATTGGAGGGAAACTTACACTTCTCTTCAGACCCACCAATCCCTTGTGCTGCTGGTATCATGCTCAGCACCATCCAGTCCAGCACGGCAGCATCTAACACCAGGGCTGCGCTAGCAAAAAAGATTGTGTGTGAGTTTCAGAGGCAGGCTGTGGGATCTGGGTAGTGTGGTGACCACACCACCCTGTTTGTGATTAACATCTTCTAGATCTCTGGGAATGTGGTGACATGCCAAATCATACAGCTAATTTGTCCAGACCCCATCACCAATGAGCACTTAGCTGTGTAATTGCTAGAGCTGGCCACAGGATGAGAAAACTGACTTTGTCACTGCTCAGGTTTTGTTGGTTGTTTCTTTTCTGAGAGAAAAACAAGCCTTTGGATGCTGAGAGATGACGGCTGGGCTGGTATGCAGGGTATTGTCTCAGGGCTGGGAAGCACAAATTCAGATCCCCTCTCTGCTTGAGTTATTTTCCCCTCTGGACACTTCAGCATCCTGTATCCCTAATGCTCCATCTGTAGTCCTACTCCCTTGTGTCCTCTCACCTTTCCTGGCTTTGGAAACCAGCTTGTTTCCAAGAATCATTCTGGCTGGGACAAAGCTTTCAGCGATGTTGCATCCAGGTCCAGCAGTTCCTTCAGCCAGACTCCTGGATGCATCCAGTTCCATTGCTATGTCCTCACCACCCCCTTTCAGAGTAGCTTCAGTTTATACTTTTGACAGGGAGCTGCACTTCTCTGAAATAGTTCTGTGCCCTCTCTTCCACCCAGCACAGCCTGAATCCAGCCAGAAGAGGTGTCTGAGCCTGATGAGATCCAACTCAGATAGAGCTTAGTCACCTCCAGCCCTCTCACTTCCCATCCATAGGGCTATTTTCCATCCAAACAACTCCAAACCTTCCTTCTTTTGCAGAACAACCATCAGGAAGAAGACCATCAATTTCAGGAGAAACACAGCCCCTCTGTGGCAGAGGACAGATGTGGGTGGCACCAATGGAGCCACCCGGGGATTTCCAGCTCTGTCTGCTGAGGCAATATTGGTTCAGGTCCAAGGCAAGGGGGAGGTTTTGCCACCATGTACCCCATGCTGAGGACCCACCAGGCATGTAACAGCAGCCACCTGCTTTCTGGCTTAGCAATGGAGAAGCAAAATTTCTCGGACTGCTGCCTCCTCCAGGAATATGGAGTGTTAATTATTATTAATGACTCCCTGTAACTTTTATTATTAGCAATACTAATTAATCGGATTATTAAGATTTCCTCTGTTGGAGATGCTTGAGGGTGGCACATAGAAGTAATGGATATTGCTTTCAATACAGAGAAGGGACAAGAGGCAACTCATGCAATGTTATTTTGATAATATAAGGTGGCAGAGGTGAGTAGAGATCTGGGAGAGTTGTCCTAGAGGGGATAGTGTATATAAGATTAGCAATGGCAGCACCAAGCTCTCCACAGGCTGGATGCTTCAATTCAATGCATGCTTTTGTTGATTTTCCAGCTATCAAGATGTGAAAGACTAAAACTAATCCTTCATCCTTAATCCCAAGACTCTTTAGCTCCCTGTATCTGAATCAAGGGTGAGTCTCTCCAGGTGTTCCAGGCAGTTCCCCCAAGAATAATACCAGGAGAGAACTAGCAGCAGCTAGTCTCCATGCAGATCACTAGAGTGTCTTTGTCCCCGGACTTCAATCTCATCACAGCCATGGAGCTGCCCCATGCACCTGCCATCACATTAGCTCCTCCTTGCCCTGAGCTCAGGACAAGCCTGTCTTCCCTGTGGTGAGACCTGCTGTTAAATGTATAGCACAGCACCAATTCACCAAAAACAGCTCTGAAGAGAGAGCAGGAGCATGCCTGCAGGCACGTGTGTGCATGTGTGTGTCCACAAACCCATTTGCTGTTGAGGTGTCAGAAATAAATTTTACCACTGGAGTCTGCAGCATCTGATTAGTGAATTATTCAGTTTGGAGATTGCCTTTGCTGTGACCTCATTAGTAACCCTGAGGTGAGCGGGACGCATTAGAGTAACCACCAGGCTGTCACTGAGGAGCAGAACTGGGGCATTAAAATGGATTAAAGTGCTTTACCAAGAAGTGCGGCACAACTCATAAAAAGGAAAAAAAAAAAATAAAATAAGAAGACAAGGGAAAAGAGAGAGGAATAGAAGGGGGAGAAAAGAAAGACTGATAAAATAAATAAATAAGCCAGCCTGTTAAGCTGGCAGCCTGAGGATAACCAGGCGAGCAGGCACAGGGGTGCAGGAGCCCCAGTGTGCTGGCAAAACATGAGTCTTTACTCCAAAACCAGGGCAGGTCTGTGGTTGGGAAGAGGCACCTGTAGGGCTCTTTGCTGTTTGCTCTGCCAAGGGAGACCAGCATCTGCTCAGTGAAACCAGCCCTTGGGATGCCAGCCAAATCCCCCTGGCTGCCCAGAAGAGCTGAATGTTTTTGACCCTCGTTGGGCTGACACCCAGCCTTGGATCTTCTCTATGTCAGAGCAGGTGACACAGGGATGAAGGAAAGATCTGACCTTTAAGTGTTTGGTGCCCACACTGAGGGCCTCAGTTGTTCCATGGTGCTGGCTGCAAATGGGAGTCTGGTGGGGACATGCACATCTCCCAGTCTTGCCTGTGAGTGGGACTTAGCTGATGTGGGAAGGAAGGTGTGGCCCACAGTGATCATTCAAGGACCATGGTGACCCCTTTGAAGTGTCCATGATGGAAGGAGAGGTGAGATACCCCACTTCATCTCTTTCTGACAAGCCTACAAAAGGGAAAGGGGGATGGGTTTGTACCAAGCTCCCTCAGGGTCAGCTCTTCTTTCCTTGAGGGGGGAGGTATTGGTTGATGCGAACAGCTTTCATCTGGGGAGGGGCCTGGTGACTGATGTGGTTGCATTTGTTTGCTCAGCAGCTGTTGCAAATAATGGATGCTAAAAGGCTTTGTGGTTCATTGATGGCCATACTCATAACCACACACTCTTCATCCAGTTCTGGGGAAGAAATGCAGTGCTCTCCATTTAACTTCTCAGGTCCTAAGCCCTGCTTTTGACATAATGTGGCTTTGTCCTTTGGCTGTCTGCACAAGAGACCCTGATGGTGAGAGATGCTCCAAGGTGGTGGCTGGACCTTGTGAGAAGGAGTCTGGTCCTTCTTCCCACCACTGCAGCTGCTAAAAGCCTGAATGTGAAGCTTTGACACTGGACCCAGATATTTATGGGGTCTCTCCATGGCAGTGCTTGTTGAATCTATTTCCCTCCCCCACTTCTTTAGTGACAGTATGGGACCACCTTATTGCCAACTCGTGTGAATCGGGGTCAGTCTTCCAGAGGACACTACGGGACTTCTCTGTCATCTGGTCCTCAGAGGCATGGTAAGCTCCCAGGTTTCTTCAAGGGAGACAAGTGTTTTCTTTCCATCTAGCTTCATCTGTTCAGCTTGGGCCCATCTGTAACTGGGGAGATGCCTATTTAATCCTTTCCCAGTGCTTCCTATTATTAGTACTCCAGCTGTCCCAATCCATCCATCCCAAGCCACCTCTGCACCTGGGATGCTCTCTGGGACAATGCAGCAATGGAAGCTTACTGTCTATCTCTTCTCCTCTGTGGGATTTTAGGCATCTGGGATTATCCAGCACAGGGTTGTGTTGGCCAGCCCTCCTCAACCTGCCCCATTGGAATCCACCAGATGTGCTGTGGCCTCTCAGAGGAGGCTTAAGAGGAACGAGAAGGCATAGGGAAGGTAGGACACAACTAACTGGGTTTTAATAGGTTTAGTTGTCCCTATTTTATTATACTTGAACATACAAAGAATTGAATTAAATTGAATCAATTTCAAACACCCAGGGCAAAAGAACCACTTGATAGAGTCAAGCTGAGAAGGGACCAATTCAGGCTGTCGGATCCCTGGGTCTTTCCTGAATCCTCCCTCCCCTACTCACCAGGCAAGTACGGGAAATTTGTTCATTTATGGCTGCTTAATAATATATACTTATGCATTGTGTATCCCAAGCTATTTGCATTGTCAAGTCATGTGCATTGATGTGGAAGCTTTGCTTTCCCTTGTGCTGCTGCTGGTGTGATCTTCCAGCGTTTGCCTAACGATGACTAGACTAAGTGAAGGAAAAGATGCAGCAGAGTTGAAAAATGGTTGGGGACAGCCCAACCAGAGCTCTCTGACACCGTTCTGGGAATTGCTGGGCTGTGTTAACTGAGCATCTAGCAGGGACATGCACAGTAGAACGCCTTCCCTCTCCAATTAAAGCAGCCACATTGACTTTGCTTTGAAGGCCAGCCAAATTTCACTCCACTGGTTTCTAGGACAGTTGTCCTAGTGGCATTCTCATCTCCCATGCAGATTGTCATTGCCTCATCTTAGTCCCCTCCAAGAAGTAATCAGCTTAAGCCAGACAAAAGTGCTGTACCAAATAAACTGGACACTTCTTGTACTACATCTTTCTTTTTTCCAGCCAGCCCCCTTGCATCTGCTGTGCTGCCCTGGACACACAAGAACTTGAGAGACGTTGCCCAAGATTGCCCCCACTGTCTCAACACCTCCCTGTTGGACTTGTGTCTCTTGACATCTGAAGAAGAGGCAAGGCTTGTAGGTGAGTTTGATGCCCTCTCTTATGGCATGAGTTTTTTTATTCCATTTTGTGTTTCTCATGGGAGCTGTTTGTGACCCACAGTTTCAGTGATGAAGAGAGATGCATGTCCTGTCTCTTCACAAGGCTTCTCCTAGCCCTTGTGGCTTGTTTAATTACTTGGGAAAACCCTTCTACCTCTCTGGGCAGTGACACCTCTAGTGAGTCTCCTTTGCACCCAGCTGCCCATCACAGCTCCTGGCTGGGCAACTTAGCAGGCTGCGAGATGCTGCATAGCTGCTTATGGGATGCAGGTTGGGATATAAGTGCAGACACAAGAGCATCCCTCAGGACCTTCTGGTGAACCCTCTTTGACACTAAATTATCCATAAGGGACCTTGCTTAGTAGTGCAGAGAGATTCTCCACTGAAAATCAACACAGGACAAGAGCCCAACCCCATGTTGCCTACCTTGCAGCTTACTGGGCATCATCACCCTCCCCATGGCACATCTCCCTTTTCCTGTGATGGGCACCCATCCTCTTCTCAGATCTGGCAGCCAGAAGAGGGTGGCATAAATCCCTGTCTGTTTTGTAAAGCAAGGCTGGAGTTTTCTCTTGGCCATTTGCTAAACAGCTGGAGTGCTCCCTGTATCCAAGGAAACCTGCCTTAACCTGCTGCTTACAGGGAGGCTTCTGTTTGGCAAGTTTCTCTCGGCTTTCTTCAGCGCTCCCAGGTTAAGATTTTTGGCAGGTCTAGAAGGGGAGATGCAGCTGACTTGTTCTTGTAATCCCAGCCTCTCGTGTTTCCCCCATTTGGGGAATGGTGACTGTGTAGAACAGAATGGGAAAAGCCCTGATTTCCCCAATTTTGTTGACACTTAGCTGCAGTTTGACAAAAACAGAGGCAGAGCCCGGAGGCTGTTTTTCTGCTTCTATTTCTGTTGCCATTCTTCTTCTTCTTCCTTATCCAAACACTTCTAGTAGGCAAAGTGTAGTGTAACCACTCACCACAGATATGTTCTGTGCTGCATCTTTGACTGGGGTTGTGTGCTGGAGCTGAGCACCACCACCAGAGATGCAAATGAAGTGTTGGGAAGAGGCAGAAAGAATAAAAATCCAGGAATGCTGGAGAAACCTGCGGATTAAGCAGTGTCTGTGGCTGCAGCTGGGACCTTCCCTCTCTCCCCCAAAGCAAGAAAGACTTCAAGCATCAGGGACAGCAGAGAGCAGGCAATGCTATCAGGTTTCTCTAGACAATTCTTCTACCACTGGCCCATGTTTACTCTCCGGATACGGATGTCAGCAGCTCCTTGCCCAGCCAAGTTGTTGTTGTAGCCCTGACCATTCCCAGATTCTGTATCTCTCTGGACAAAGTGCAGCTCTCCATCCTGCCCTGCAGAACCTGAACTCATCCCATCCTATCCCATTCCATCCTATTCCATCCCCTTCCATTCCAGCCCCTCCAATTCCATTCCCTCCCCTCTCCTGCCATCCCATTCCATGTAATGCTGTCAGCATTCCCCTTCTTGCATCCCTGCCCCTCTGCTTTGCCCTGCAGTCCCATCTCCTCTCTCAAAGCAACGCTGATTCCAGTTCTTATTCCAAAAGCTCACAGTCCAAAAAAATATCTTTTTCCTTCCCTGTTTCTTCTGCTGCTTGGGAACTGGCTGCAGGCAGGAGGGTAGGAGAAACTCATAACCCCATGGGTGGATCTGAGAGACTCTGAGCTCATGCTGGGGCTGCAGGATGGGCTGCAGAGGTGGGAGAAATTGGGGAAAACCCGGGGAACAAACTCAAGGAAGGCAATTTGGGCAGGGAAGGGCTGGAGGCCATGCCAGCTTTCCCCAGGCTTTGGAGCCACATACCAAGGCAAGCAAGGAGAAAAGAGCATCTGTCCCCTCCCCGTACCCATCCAGCTTGACCACCCCAGCCTGCTACTGGTGAGCACTGCTTGTTGGCTCTGACAGCGTATCCCCGAGCATCTCTGCCAGGTTAGAAACGGTGCTTTGGGAGTCAGCGGCTGCTCCCCTGCTCCCAGCAAACCCATTCCACCGGGTGGCTGCTGGAAAGGCTGGGCTGTGCTAACAGCCTCTGCCTGCCCCTGCTGGAGCGGGGCTGGGAGCTTCCCAGAGCCGGGTTAATGCAGCGGCAGCTGCCGAGCGCGGCTGTAAGCGGGGTTAACACGCCCGGTCTGCCCCAGCTCCCCACGCTGCCGGGGAGGTTAAACCCCTGCCTTGGCCTTGTAGGAGCTAGTCTTCAACCCAAGGCAGAGAGCGACATCACTTCCCGCTCTCAGGTTCAGCATTTCTTTCGCTTTCCCTAAGGTGGCAGTACGAACCCCCTCGCTGCAGCATATTCCCGCATCCCTGTCTGGAAGCTCTGCATCCTCCGAGGTGTTCCTCTGTCTCCCAAAGCATCCACCACCGTGATTCGGGGCTCGGTCCCCATCTGTGCGGTTCAGCAGCCCAGCGTGGCCCTAAGCGTCTACTGGGAGAGCCAGGGCACGGCAGCACTGACCACCCAGGTACCCACGCAGGCCCGGGAAGCATGAGCTGGGAGGATGGCAGTGAGGAGCAGCTTGTGGGCAGAGCAGGGAGGGCTGACAAGTTTCCAGGGTCTGGTCAGTAGGAGAAGGGATGATGGAGAGGCAGGGAAAGATGGAATAAATACTATCTTGATTTTCCAGCAATACAGAGAAGTAAAAATGTTACTGCCTTGTGTTGGTGTGGGGAACTTTTAAAGGGTGATAAGAGGGTGTCAGGAAGCCTCGAAGGCAAGGAAAGGACACTTTGCACATCAGTCTAGTGTTTTCACTCCTGGTTTGCAGGATTTCTCCCCAGCATTGCCCGTGCAGTGCAGCTTGGCTCACAGCCAGAAAAGGGACTTGTGCCCTGTAAGGCCAGATCTTGGCCATGGCAACAGGTTGGCTCCTCTTCCTAGGGAGCCCCACTTCCATCCTGTACCCCTGAAGTTGCTGGGATGTCCCATGGGGTCTCTTCCATCTGCAGCAAAGACCAAGCCTCTTCTACAAGAGCTGGTGTGCCAGTCTGTGGAGAGGACTGCTAACTGTGTGATCATCCGGGTTTCCAGGGCACGGTGACCAAAGGAGGTTAAAAAAGATCCAGCTGGCAAAAATACCCTGTAATTTCCTCTCTCTCTGATCACAAAGTGCCCCCTTAGGAGTGCCAGACAGCCTTGGGCAGCAGGCACAGATTTGAATTTACTTCTGTTGTTCAGACCAAACAGCTGCTAAGGGCGTCAGTTATACAGACACGATGATGTTGTCACTGTATGTATCATTTTTATTTCATTGCTCTCCAATGTTTGTAATACCCCGGAGCTCAGAAGCTTAAATAACAGCTCTCCCCATATTGATTTTATCCCTCACCATTTGGCACTTGTTCATTCCATTCCCTTTGAGTTCCTAATAACCAGGATTTTTACCGGGCAGCGTCCTTCTCTGTGGCTGGGCAGTGTCTGTGGCCAGCTGGAGGTGGCAGGGAAGGGACAGGAGCAGGACAGTGGTTCTTCTTGGAGTCCTCCAGAGACTGGGCTGGGGTACATATGGTGCTGTGATGCCTCTTGGACTCCTCCTGATCAAAAATATAAAATTAGTACCAAGACAAATGTTGAGTTGTGATAACTCAGAAGGAATTTGTGTTTAGCTTCAAGATAGCCCTCTCCAGCAAGATTTTGGGAATGGAGTTAATAACCAGGTAGTGCCAAGGGAATTATAACAAAATATGTCGCTTCTTCCCAGTGCAAACTGCCTTTGGAGGAACCTTGTGCTCTTCATGTGTATCTCTCATATGGAGGTGTGCTGGCTGCTCAACCCAGGGCTCTCACATCTTACCCATGGGATTGGACACAGGACCGTATAATCCCTTCTTTTCCTCTGGCTCAGCACTGCATCCCCCTGGATCCTGCTGCTCCAGTTGGTATGTGATGGTATGTTGCATCTACTCCCTCTGTGTGGATTCTGCGTGGTGGGTCACATTCCAGAGCACCCAGAGCTGCCAGATGCCCAGAACATCCTGCTCTGTCTTCTCCAGCAGATCTCTCCCACAAAAAAAACACCACAGCAACACCATGTTGCATGTGGGGAAACAAATAGCACCAGGAGTACCTGGGGGACCTCCAGGAGGCCATGGGGAGAAGTGCTCCAAAAAGAATGAACGGGGATAGGCTGCTGGGGCCAGTGGGCTTGTGGCAGGACCAGTGAGAGGAGGAGATCCTCTCTAGCCAGTGTTAGTTGGCAGTAGGATATTTATCTTTGTTAGATGGCTCTGGCATGTCACTGAGAGAGGTGAGGGAGTGAGGGAAGCTCTGTACTATGTTGAAGCAACAGCTTCCCAATCTGCCTGCTCAGCACAGCAACATCTGTAGACAGAGACAGGTCAGACTGGTACGGTGTGGTCTGGAGGTTCAGCTTATCTGGAGGTTCAGCTTATCTGTCTTGGTGGTTGAAGCTCCTTTCAGATAACCTGAACCTGAGCAGCTGATGGAGGTGTTTGCTAGACCCACCTTTGTCTTGGTGGGAAGGAGAGCTTATCCAGTTGCTCCTTGTTACAACAGGAGAACCTAGTGATATTTTGGCTATCCTTGGTCATTTCAGCTGCAGGGGCCATAACCAGATTTCAGCTGCATGCGGTGTTCTGTGTATTTGTAAAAATAAAGCAATGCTTTAATATTTAATCAGTCATTAGTCACTTTTATTTATTTTACTCAGCTGAACTGCATCACAAGTGTTTCACTGATAGCTCTTCCTAGTGGAAGCTCTTTGATGAAGAAAAACTCTCTAGTGTTTGAGATTTTGGACCAACTGATGCTTCCCTGAAATTTGTACAGCAGGTGGCTGAGCACCTCTGACTGGCAGAGGTCTGTGTCCATCCCTCCACAGGGCTCTCCCAGAGCATCCCCAGCTCCCCAGAAGAAGCAGGGCTGGCAAGGCTCTGGTTAATGCTGCTGCACCTTTAGCTCTTGATGTGTTTGACTATCACAAACCACAGCCTTGCCTGGCAGGGAGAGCGGGTGCTGAGCCAGGGAGGGGGGAATGGGAAGATGGGCCCTGGGGACCCCATCTCGCTGAGAAGGTGGGTTATGTTTCTCATTAGCTGATGCTCCTGTGTGGTTTCCAGCACCAGCCCAAATGCAGCTCAGATATGCAGCAGGCATAAATCACATCAGCCAGATCTTTCTCTGTAAGGATGGGGAGAGCCTCTTTTCAGACTGGTGGGATGATAGGAGGAATTGCTTAGTGCTGAGAGTTGTTCAGCAATGGCCTAAAAGATGTGAGGGAACCTTTTTAGCAGAACAAGAATCTAGCTGTACTTCAAGAACTCGGGCTTTGGCTTTTCCCCATTAGTATTAAAAGTGTCAGGGCAGCAGTGATATAGGGGTGAATGTGGAGAACAATATTGGCACTGCTGCCCAGACATCTTCAGGTCTTTCTGGTGTCCACCTCTGCCTTCCAACCCTGGCAGTCTGTCCCAGATAAGCTCAGGTGCCTCTGAGTTTGACATGATGGTGCCTTTCACCAACCAAAATGATCAGAGATATTCCACTGTAGGATGCTCTCTTGGACTGTAGGTCTGGAGTTGGCTGAACAGGAGGCTGGCAAGGTTGTTGGCATCCTGAGCTTTGGACAGGTGAGTGTGATTTTGGTAAGGCTGCTTTTGGGAAGGCAGTGATCCTTAGCAAGGGACATGGCTGAAGAAGGAGCCAGGCAGGAGCAGCAAATTAAACTGCTTTATGTTCGAGGAGAAGAAAGCCTTTAAGCTATTTGATGTGCAGGCACCTAGAGCTTGATGGGGCAGATCTGTGGGATCATCAACAGTCCCACATGAACAAAGCCATCGTGCACAGTCTTGCTTTGTGATCCTGAGTTGGTGTGTAAAGTCTGGGGCTGAGATGAGCATTTCTTCCATCCAACAAGTATCCCATAGCTCGTGATTACTAGACAACCTACCAGGATCTGGGGCAGGCCCTGAGTGCCAACATTGTTGGAGAAGCAGAAGACTGTGCAGTGGGAGTTCACCCACCAGGCATGGGAAGGGATGAGGGTTTGGGGCACTGGTGATATACTCTCTCCCCACAGCTCCTCCATGATGATCTCTCATGGCACATCTCTACTTCTCAGCTCCAGCACGTTGACTTTGTGCCCATCATACCTGCAGGCAGGCTTATGGACGTTACCCCCAGCCCCTGCAAAGGCCCTCATCCCTCCTTAACCCCTCAATGTTTCCCCAGCTGGCTGCTTCCCACATGTGTCCTTAACACTGCACCTGGACCTTCCTCTTCCTGATCTTCTGTCTTCATCCCTAACTCACACCTCAGCCTCCTGCAGCCCCTTGGCCCTTTGCAGGCACCCCCCTCCCCCCCAACCTTTGCTCACCCCACATGCTTTCCTTGGAAAGGCTAAAATAAGTTCTACCTGGAGTGTGTTCAAAGGCTAATGTACATCCTCCCTTAATTATTGATTTGTTTACTGCAGACACTTTGGCAGGACGTTTGCCACAGCTCACACACCAGGCTCCTGCCTTCACTTCTCCTTGCAGCCCATGGGAGCTGAGGTAAGTGTTAAAGGGGTAACCTGGGAACCATATGCCCTGACTTGTGGGCAAAATCCTTCCATCCCCACTAGCAAACCCTGTGCCCTAGGGTCTCCCAGGTTAACCCTTATTAGTCCACCCCTGTGGGAATGGTGATGGGCTTTCCTGCAGAGCTAAAAACTAGAGTTCCCCTCCAAGCTCCCCCTTTCTCCTCAGGTGAGCTGAGCTCGTGGTAACTATTTTCCATAGCAAGATCCCCTTCTGTAAGGTGGTATCAACTCCCAGCATGTTGTGCCTAGAAAGCCTGGTGCAAGGGATCAAAACACAATTATGCCTTTGAGCCCCAGCTGCTGTCATCCCCGGGCAGAGAGAGATTAGATGCTGTGCATTAGCAGGATTGTTAACAACTCTGCAAAACCCATGTTGAGAAATAAGCGTGGCAGCACCCAGAGAGAAGTGCTCAGAGGCATGGTCCTGCTCCTGGGGATGCTATCATCCAGTCTATGTTCTGGGAGCTCTGGCTTTCAGGTGATGCTGGAGAGGCATCGGAGTTAGAAACCACAGATGCCACAGGTTGCTGAGGAGGAGCATCCTACATCTGCTTGCTTTGCTCCAGAGTGGGGTGAGGTGGCTAGGAAAGAGCATTCTGGGGTCCTGCTTGCTCATCCCAGGGCTCTTGGCTAAACCAGGCTTTGTAGGTCATGGTTTCTTTGGGTTCAGCATGGTCGCCTTTCCCTGGGTGGTGGGTTCAGTTGGTGATACTAGATTCTTCCCTGCTTAACCATGCTCCAGCACCTCTCCTCAAAGTCAATAGAATCCCCTAGGAAGGAAGATCAGTGGAAGATTTGGAGGCATAAACAGGCTGGGGAGCTTTTTCTAAAGCAACGTAATTTCCTCACAAGGGCAGCCAGGGTTTGCAGAGCATGTTTCTGTGCACGTGTGCAGGGAAGAGCTCAGGGCAAGGAGCAATTGATTCTCCAGCGAGTTGTGAACGTGGGAGGCTTGGTAGGGGCCTGAGATGAGCATTGTTACCCCTCTGATGAGGCGTGTGTCACAGGCACTATTCCTTTAGCACAATTTGCTTCCCAGATTCTCAGCAGCAGCCTGAGTTTCTGTGAACCATGGGGTGAAGTGGGCGGGATGATGCTGTGGGTGAGGGTGTCCAGCCAGAGGACAGGGACGTTTGTGTGATGCAATGCAAGGAAACAAGGCTTGGCATGGATGTAGTTCTTCCTTTCATTCATAAAGGCATGCTTGAAAATCAGCTGAAGGTATTTTTGTTTGGTTGGTTTTTTGGTTTTCATTCATTTTGATGATTTTTAAAATCTAAATTTTTATGATTTTTAAGATCTATTTTTTTTTGTGAGTTTTTGTTTGTTTGTTTGTTTGTTTGTTTGTTTTTGGGGTTTTTTTACACCAAGTATACACACAACACATCCTGTGTTGTGTGATATTCCAGGCACTTTCTGACACCACCCCCCCAGTCCCCCCTCCTGGAGTCCCACATGCTTCCTTCGTACATTCAGAGACTAAATTAGAAACATGGGATTCTGGAAAGCAGAGCCTTGGTTTGGGGAAAATCACGGGGTGACACGATGAAGCCTTCTGGTCCTTTGTCCTGACGAGGGTTGTGTCCATGACTGCAGGGTCTGGCTGCTCACGTAGGGAATCTCCTGACTTGTGCCCACAGCTGAGCTGCTCTGAGCATGTAAAACGCCCCGAGAGACGTGCAGATGGCAGGGCATCAGAGGAACAATGCCGGGACTGTAATTCCCCTTATCTGCCTGAAGCATGGCCATCCGAGTGCCTCCTGGGACTCCTCTGCAGCCCCCTCTCCAGCTCCTCTCCCAGCAGCTACCTTCAGGTTTTGCAGATTCACCGCGGTCAGAGCTTCCCCACCAGGGTCCCCGAATTGCTCCTCTCGGTGAGAGATGGACCAGCTCTACTCAGAGCACTGCTGGCAGATCAAAGTGCTGCCTTCATTTCTTGAGGGTGGATATAATCTGCTCCACATTATTCTCCTTCCTATTCCTTGGGCTTTTCAAGACCTTTCTTTCAGTCTTTTTTTTTTCTGACCATTGCAGACATCCTCCCTGGACCATCTCTTGGGCATTACCAGACCTTTTCCCTGGCTAGACACATTAATTCAGGAGCTGCCTAGGTGAGAGACAGGTTCAGGTCCTAGCGATGAATGCAAGCACAGCAATATTTGTTACCTACATGACAGAGCTGTTTCTTTAGGCCTCACTTGAATATGTTTTCCCCTGATTTTTTTCCCCCTTGTTTATTTGAGCAAACAGTTCCTGGTTAGATGCTTTTCCCTACACTTTCTTAACAGCCTTAGAGAGTTTATGAACAGAACATCTGCTAGAATGGCTTCATCCTGTCCTTGTCCCCACATGCCCACAGCAAGAACAAGGACAACCCGAGGCTGGAGTCTCCTACCACTGGCTGCTCTCCAGCCACCTCCCCCAGCTGAGACCTTCACCTTTCATCAAACAGCTGTCCCTACCCAAATGTGATTCCCTCACATGCCTCCCCCTGCTTCTCTCCCTCCAGATTCTCAGGGCCAGGCTGACCCATGTGCAGGATGTCACCTTCCCTGCTGCACAGGGGCTTCTTCTAGCAAGCACTTGAGAAGCAATACAGACATTAGATCAAAAGCTGCTTCCAAGCTCTTCTCAGGGCTATGGGAACGAGGAGCTCTGCTTCAGGGAGCAACACTTTTGATGCTCATGTGCCTGCAGAGCTCAGGCAAGAGGCAAACACCTCTTGGCTCTGCAGGGACTGCTATTTTCCTCCTGCAGCCTGCCCCAGTAACGCCAAGGGAATGCTGTGCCCCTAAACCACCCCTGACCCCCTTCCCAAAAGTTCCTGGGCATTTACCCACTAAGCTGAACCCTCTCCAAAATTGCACTTCTTGGGGTGTCTATGCAAAGGGACGTGTGAACCTGCAGTGAAATTCCCAAGGCAGTGGATGAATCCCTTCTTCCTGCCTCTTCTGTCAGAGCTCACACCCTGTGCTGCTGCCCAGCACCACTGCTGGCTCTGCCTGCTCTGGGTCTGGCTGTGTTTCAGAGGTGTGCAAAGTGGTCCTGTTGTAGGCAGACTTGCAGATCCCTCTGGGTGAGAAGGGGGCTAGAAAAATGTTAGCTCATCATTCTCAGTGAGAGGTGAGTGCTGTTCTGGTAATAGGGAGCAGGGCGGTGCATGGCTCAGTGTGGGCCTGCCAGATCGATACGGAGATCAGAGGCAGGAGTGGACGTCGGAGCTTATGATGACTGAGCAGATACTGGACCACGGATCTCTTTCTGGTCATGCCCCAAAGTGCTGTGGTGTTTGCAGGCCCCGAGAGGCAAGTGGTGCACTGAGGAGTCTTTACCTGGGAGGAGAAATGGCAGGAGGAAAAATTGTCCCTGAGGACAGCCTGAGAGTGTGATGCTAAAGGCAGTCATTTAGGTGAGAAGAGCAGAAATGCAAACAAAACAGGTGCCTTCACCTCTGTCCATGGCCAGGAGCCCCTCGGGCACCTCCCAACCCTGCTGCTTCTGGGCTGGGTGTTTTGGTAGCAAGTCGTGTCCCTGTGCAGTGGTAGCTGGGATGGGGCAATGGGGACTTCTCTGCAGAGGAACTGGAGTTTAAGTCTCAGCTGAGCGAATCCCATGGAATTTCTGGAGACGTAAAAAGGCCAGAGGGAACTCAACCCCTGAGACCCCGTGGGAGAGAGTTCTTGCAGAAGGCACTGATTTCATCCTTCATGGAGATGCTACTTGAATGAACAATTTGCCAGCATCCCTCAGAGCAATAACGGCAAGGCCTCTGCTTGAGATACCATCTCTGTGCTCTGACAGCCCCATCACTCATACCCTGCTCCTGCCTTCCTCTTCCATGGGGACAGGAGTGAGGGATGGAGGCAGGGATGGTGTGTTCCCAACACTGGCAGCTCCCAAATACTCCTGTCCCCTTCTGGGTCTGGGTGTGCAGAAGGTAGCGCTGCCTTCTCTGAACATCATCTTCTGTCTGTTTGTAGACTGGTGGGGGGATGGTGGGTTCAAGTGGAGAAAGCAGGACCAGGGTCTGCCCAGCTCTGGTACTGGGTGAAGGTTGGTGGCCCATCTCTGTGCTAGAGACTCAGCTGTTGCTGCAGTCTCTTTTGCCAGTGAAATCTATCCTATCCTGGGGATAGCCTGCAGTGGAGAGGATGAACAGCCCCTTGGTTTCTTTCTTTTTCTGCCTACCTGTGGGCACCCAGCACCCAGTTCCTACTCCTCCCATTCTCACACTTTGCCTGGCCGTATTTCTTCTGTGAGTGGTGGTTTTATCTATTAGTGGCAGAGGAAGCTGTGACTTGGCACAAATCTTCCCCAGCAGCTGCTGAAGCAGCCAGGGGTTGACCCCATGCCCTGGGGGATGGAGAGACATAGGCTGTCACCTGGGTGGGTGAGGAGGGCTCAGGGTGCTCATGCACCAGGCCCCTCACCAAGCAGCATCACCCTGGCAGCTCCATGAGACCATAGCTCCCCCCAGGTCCCAGCACTGATCTGCCTGGAGGAGAAACTTACTGTGATTTAGGACTGCAGTGGGTCCCTGGGGTGGGTATGTGCCCCCTGAATGCATCTCCACCCTTTGACTGACCCTGTGGTGACATGCCAGGGTAGGCTGATGGCCTCACATTGGTTTCACATGTGGTGGTGGTGGTGTGATTGATGTCAAGTGCTATGAGAAGGCTGTGTCCTTGCACCAGCTCCAGTATAAAGGGAGCCCTGGTCTTGCCCTGGGCACTTGTGTTGCGTGATATCCCTGTCCCCTTTGCTGCTGAGGGATGAACCCACATGCTGGCTGGATGTTGTGGGATGCCTGGTGGGCATATGGCATGGTGCCCTGCATCAGTGTCTTCTCCAGTCTGATTGCAGTGCTGAGCCATAAGAATGGCATCTATGACAGGGGTGGGGAAATTGAGGCAGGGAGCAAAAAATATATCTGAGTGTATTCCTAACTGGTGCCTTTTCAGCCACAGTCTGTGTACAAGTGCCTGAGGATGGGGAGCTGTTTCTCATGGGGGTGAGGACCCACCAGACCCCCTCCCCCCCCAGTGCTCCTCTTTCTTGCCCTGTCAAGAACTTTGGTGACCTTTTTTGGATCCAGGTGTTTCACTTCAGCAATTTGGCAGCAGGTGGGGCTCAGTGTGGAACCAGCCCTCCCACCTGGGTATTTAATCTCTAGACCAGGAGCCACCCTCTCCCTAAGGAGTCCTGGCAGGAGGAGCTGCCTGGAATCTCAGAAGCCCCTATGAGAGCAAGACTGGTGCCCTGGTCTGTGAAGCCCCTTTCCCATCACCGCTGTTTCCAGGGCCAGCGCTGTGCAGCAATAGGTGAGGAGTTACCTGAGTGTGAACCCTGCTCATCCCCTGCTGGGACCAGCTCCCCAGGATCATGGCTGAGGGCACCCTGCTCCCTGCCAGGGGCTATGGGTGTGTGAATTGTGGGATTGTGATTACAAATTTTCCCTGCAGATGCTTTTTGTTTGTTTTGGTTTGTGGTTTGATTGTTTGTTTTACTTTCTCTTTTTTTCTTTTTACTCCCTAATCCTGTTGCTCCTCCTGGACTAGGGTGATTTGGGGTCCATAGCAAAGCCTGGAGATGTTGGTTCAGGCTGTGCAGAGGCTCCTGTGTCTCTCTTCTCTGTACTAAACCCTGTGCCTGGCAGAAGTGGACCCTTGAAATATTTTGAGTCCTACACCTGTAATTCCTCCCTTCAACCATGCTTCTGCCTGCAGCAGTGTCCCTTTATCACTGTGTCTCAGTGCAGAGGAGCAGAGACATGAAACTATTGGGGGGTGGGAGGGAAGCATGCAGAAAAGCGCTGTGGAAAAGCAGAGCAAATTAAGCAGAGCTCTGATCTGCTTGGGTTTGTGCTTGCCAAAAATGCACCATGCATCTTAATTCGCTCTGCTGTTCAGCTTGCACTCACTGCTCTCCTGATGCCATTTCGGCGCTCTGAGCTCAGCCTTTTCAACCCTTCAGTCTTCCTCTTTCAGGATTTTTTTTTTTTTTTTTTTTTTTTTTGCATGTCTGATTGCAGAATCTGCTGCAGGAGGGAGAGGGGAAGCCAGCGGAGGGAGAACGGGAGCCCCGACCCTCGTTGCTCCCGCTTGCACTTCCCGGCAGCCGGCTGAGTCCCCAGGCAAGGCTCCTGTGTATTGAATTATGTGTGAATTTCTGATCTCTTCAAAAACAGATAAATTGCAACTA
>JAOEGS010012186.1:0-11769 GCA_025447755.1 Corythornis vintsioides | reverse complement strand
TGCTCCATCAGCTCCATGTCTCTCCTGTGCTGAGGGCTCCAGAACTGGATGCAATACTCCAGGTGAGGTCTCACCAGTCTGCTCTGTGGATCCCTGTCCTCCCTTTGGCACGGCCTCCTGCTCATCCACTGGTTTTCCATGCTGCCAAAGGCTCAGAGGACACAGCCCCCACTGAGTAACTTGCATGGGATGGGTATTGTTTTGCATGTCAGAGTATTTTCTAACTGGTTTTGGTTGGTTGTGTTCAGCTTTTGGCTGCATATTCAGTGATAACTGAAGTTGGTGCTCAGCATTTGTTTCTTGGCTCGGATTTCACCGAGTAAAATGTAATTAACTATGGAAACCCACCAGGGTAGGAAATGTTGCTGTGTATTGCATTTATTTGCTCTTAAACTATTTCCCAGAAGAGAAGACTGAGATCAATGTTTATCAACAGCTAAAGGGCAGTGGTCAAGAGGGTAGGGCCAGACTCTTGTCAGGGGTGCCCAGTGACAGGACAAGGGGCAACAGGCACAAACTGGAACCCAGGAGGTTCCATCTGAACACATGGAAAAGCTTTCCTGTGAGGGTGCCAGAGCCTGGCCCAGGCTGCCCAGAGAGGTTGTGGAGTCTCCTCTGGAGAGACTCCAAACCCACCTGGATGTGATCCTGGGCACCCTGCAATGTATGACTTTGCTTTAGCAGAGGCATTGGACTAGATGATCTCCAGAGGTCCCTTCCAACCCCTACCAGGCTGTGATTCTGTAATCCAAAGTAGTACAGATACCCAGAGTTCTACCAGTCAGTAGCAACCAGAAGCATCCAGTGCAGCTCCAGGTACTGATGGTGAAGGCATCTCTGTGCTCTGCTGGCTCCTGGACTTTCTTCCTCCACTTCTCATAAGCAAATGAAGTGCACAGACTCCCTCTGATTGGGTTCATGCACCTGCCCTTGGCAGCATCAGCAGTGCTGACTTGCAAAGTCATCTCTCAGGTTGTGGATAATTTGTGGCCTCTTAACCCCTTCTGCTATTTAATGTCTCACCTTGGCTTCCACTGAGCCCAGCAGGCAGGCAAGCAACTGCTCCACGCTGCTAATCCTGCCTTCCCTGCCACGTGGGAAATGTCTCCCATGTCTTGAGAAAAGCCCTTGTTTTATTATCTTGTTCAGTGCAGGTGTTGTAGAACATGGGATGAAGCTGTTTGACGTGGCTGAAACACCACATTGAACGACTTCCAGCTGACCTGGGATGGACAAAAGACCATCAGAGCTGCAAGAAGTCAAACCTCCTCTGGCTCTAGTGCAGACATTCAGCAAGTGGAGAGTTGAGGGCACATCAGCATTTCTTCTCCTCTCACACACACAGGCATGGCTGTAGGGATAAATAGTCCCAATCTGCCTTGCCGTCTTCCTCAATTCATCTTGAAGGCTTGGTCCAGAAACTCTGAATGCAACCAATGCAGAAATATCACCACTGCATGGGTTGCTCTTCTTGGGCTTTCTGTGTTCCTCAGAGATCTCTGCTGTGCAACAGAAATTCACCAAATTGGAAGCAGCCAATATCTGACAGAGGAGGGGTGTGGATGCAGAGTAATGATGCTCCTGAGAAAGAGGGGTGAGGATAGACCCACAGAGCTACATCAGCTAAGGTACCTTGTGTACCAACAGTGTGACTGGCCAGGACAGGCATGAGGGAATGACAAGCCATAAAATCCTCATTACAGGAAAGAATGTTCCCCTTTTCTGTGGCTGTGATAATGTCTAGAGCAGAAGTACAATAAAGATTATCTTCTAAAATATGGATGCAGCAATACTTAGGCATTTCTGTGAGAAGAATACATAAAATGATTCAAAGAAAAATAAACAAGGAGCAGTTTGGCTTTCACTTCATCTGTATCCAGCAGAAAGCATGACATGACCAGGACTGGAAGGTAGGATACCCAGTTTGTAACCTCAGATATCCAACTCCTTTGCTGCATGTTATTTTCTGTGACAATCAGGGCAGCAATGAAGCTTCAGCTACCTCAGATTAGGCCCAAACATAGCCATGACCTACTTTCCAAAGACATCAAGTGCTTGCAGCTCTCACCAGGTGCTTTTTGGAAACAAAAAACCCCAGGCCTCACAATCCAGGTGAAACTACAACTGCAGCTGCTTAACTAAGGCGTGATACTTTGTCCTCAGTGAAGTACACAAACCCACCTTCAGCTCCACACTTCAGGCTTCAGTTGGGTTTCAGTTGCTGCCCACGGAGCATGAGGATTACCAGGAGTAGCTCCACCCGCTGCAGTCGGGCTGGGCGGCTGAAATGCAATCTGGGGTTAGCCACAGCTGAAGGGTTCACAGCAGCCAAGGGAGGTTTGCTGGCCTCTGCTATCACCTGGAAACATGAGCTTGATCCCACAAGTCCCAGTTGCTTTTCAGCATCTACATTTCACAGCACATCTGCTGCTTCTCTGCTAACGCAACAGCGTGGCTCTGGTTGCTTTGTCTGAGGGACGTGCTCGAGCCTGGGTTGCTGCTGAGGGTGCATCTGTAATGTATAAAATAACTCATCACAAGGGTAAACTGAGACTAAATTCTAAGGCTATTGCCATGCCTTCTGACAAACAACACTTGATTGTCCAGATTCTACTTACTATTGGAGGTGGATTCAAAAGGAAAGGAGGGAGGGACCGAGAAGAGTTCTGCCAGGAGGTGAGAATCGGTGGCATCTGAGTGCGGGCCAGTAACTCTGGTGATGTTAGTGTCAGGGGAATACTTCCCCCTGCCTTTGTTGTTGTGTATTTTTCCAGGAGAAACCCCTAGAGGGAACACTTTGCTAATGAATTACAGCATCTGAGTAGTATTTCTGTATCAGTGTGGATAATATCTTGCTAGAATTAAGACTTCTGTGTTTGAAGGTGACCCAGTGATATGGTCAGACTGCAGTGGAAAAAAAAAAAACCCCTATGATTAAACTTGACAAATAACTGTCTTGCCTCTGTTTTGTGCCATTATTTTCTATTGATGCCTTTCTACTTGTTGAAGTTAAACATCTGGAATAGAAACAGAGGTCCTTAGGACAGCACATCATCAAGCTCCAAGAAGTTTTAAGTAGGTAGAGTCCTGTCTGTGCCCTCCCTACTGTGCTTCTTCCACTGTTACTCCCCAGTTACCTGAACAGAGATTTATGCACCATTGATTTTTTCTTAGGGTTGACAAGGCTGAAGAAAATGGCAGTGGGGAAATGAAATGTAAAATTTTACCTTGAGTGCATCTTTAAAGGAATCACTCCACTAACAGCCACATATTAACTCCTGCAAAAATCATAACTCAAAGGCCCTTGGGCATCTGTAACATTTTGTCTCACAGTATGTGATGCTACTTTTATGTCTTCTTATATACACTCACTTCTGACTGGAACAGAGTTGCTGAGGGAACCATAACCTTGAATTATCCTGACTTAGAGAGACAAACCTCAGCCCCCAGATTGCCAGCACATGGACTTCACTGTTTGGAGTGGCAGGGGAAGTGTCCTGCTGCCTTTTTCTGGCCAGGGTATATTCTTGTGCCAGAGTCAGCTTGTGGGGCAGTGCAAAAAGAGAGCAGATTCAGATGCAAGAATGTAGACCTACTGACTACAAATATTTAATGCATAACACACTTTACATTTAGACATATGATGGGTGGTTTATGTGCTTGGTATTAAGTATCAGCATCCTCAATATGTTTTGGCTGGCAAAAAGACACTGGGGGTGAATTAGAAGTTGGATGGTGGGGCAGATGAGGAGGTCCTGGAGGCCTAGGTCAAGGGAGGACCTGTGCTTGTGGTCAGAGAAGGAAGCAGGTCTTACAGCTTCTCATGAATCCTGGAAAGTAGCTTGGCACAAAAGGACATGGGGCTCCAAGAAGATGACCTCCAGAGATCCCTTCCAGCCACTCTGGTTTCATGATGCTGATGCTTCTGAATAGTGCTGGGACAGAAGTCAAAGTTCACAACAGCCCGTGCCTCTGGGGAAGGTAAAGCTGCATGTCACCTTTGTGGTCCTGAAGGTCATCCCACAACTACAACTAAATATCTTTGGAAAACCATTTGCTGGAAAGACAGGTACAATGGACTCCTGAGTTTTCCCCTAGCCCTTCGTGTTCCGAGCTGTCAGAGGCACCACCACCCATCCCCTCACATGCACTGAAGTCATCTACGGAAACTCTTCAAGCTTCTCGTGAGGACCTCCAAGCAGATTCCTGGAGTTTGCCCTTCTGAAGAACTGTCCTGGAAGTAGCTTATTTAAAGAAATAAACAGATCTTGTAAAAAATGTTGATGTTTTTACAGACTGTATAGCACTCAGTGTGAATCCAATACTGCCTGTGTTGTGGGCAACTCACTCATCTCACAAGAGATGACTAATGCACTGAAGGTGTCTTTTACATCTACCTATCTACCTATGTTTTTTACATCTACCTAAGTCTCTGCTATTGAATGTACCAGAGCTTGTGCCTCCAAGACAAAAAACAGGAAATGGAATTTAAAGCAACTTTCCGCCCCCTTTTTTTTGTTTTCTGCCATATTCCCCTCCCCCCCCTTCCTGTTTAACTGAAAATTCACTGACTAGCATAAATTTGAACTTATCCTTCACTTTGTGGGCATGAACATAAGCAGCTCTGACACATGTGCTTGTTAAGAGTAGTTTCAGTGAAGTGAAATCATCTAATCAAGCCAAGGTTAGAGTAGCTTTGGTTTTGCTGTAAAATAATCTGAATGAAAGCCCTGCAGGAAACAGTCACTTTTTTGACTGGTCACTCAAGAAATGCTGTAAGATTATCTTACCCTTGTCATCTTTTCTGGTGTAACCCATAGAGAAAAGCTAGTCATTTGGGTTTAGAGACTCCAGAAGTAGCTGCTGCCCTGTACTTGCACTGTTCCCTGCAGAGAGGTGCTTGGGGAAAGCTGGAAAAACTGACCACCTTGGTGGGATGGTGTTTGGCATGTGCCACCTCAGTGCAGCAAGCGCAAGTGCAGAAAATGCCTCTAGGCAAAATCCTTGGCTGATGTGAATCATCTTCATGTCAGGAACACCTTACACTGTCAAAAAACCATCCATGACAGCAATAAAAAAAAGCCAAACAAACCACAGGAAAACAAGCAGATATACAATCTTTGTGGGAATGCAAACAGCATGTCTCTCCCAGAACCAGTCCTCACACATGGGTATCACATACAGACAGGTAAGGTATTTTCACATCAGAGATGTAAGAGAGAGAACAGTCAAAGCTATCATCACACATGGCAAACCAGGGTCTTATTGGATCAACATTGTTTGGAGAATCTCTCCAAACCAAGTCAACCTAAGAAAAAGTGCTGAGGATTTGAGCTATTAAACTTTTACAGAAATAAATTGTGTTTTAAAAACTGGTGTTACTTATTAAAATTCTTCCATGCTTCCCAACTCTCCATGTAATTAAGCTGTTCTATAGCCTAATTATGAAATAAGATCAACAGCGTGCTGCTAATAGCTTCTTTACCCTGGACTTGTGTGGTCACTTCAATCATGATAATGATTTACTGACTAACAGAAAACCTACTATCAGGTTGAAATCTTTGTTTCCTTCCTTGTTCTCACAATTCAGATGCTTCTGATACTGATTTGTCAAAACATTCCTGTTCCAAAGCCTTGAAACACAAGGCAACCTGAACCTTGGGGAAAAAAACCACCCAATCCAGATGTAATTCTGCTTCCAAACCCTGCAGATGCACTTAATCTTTGCTGAGATTTGAGCCAAAATTCTCTATCCAAAGATCTGCAAATGCTGGACCTCTAATCCTCACATTCTGGACCCATCTCTCATTGTGCTAAAAATAGAAGAGTTGGGTGGCTGACATGAGGTGTCAGACTATGTAAACTACCCTGAAATTGCTTGGGATGATTCATTCTCCCAGTCCCCACTCACTTCTCAAAGCCTGGATTGATCAAATCTTATTTAAAGTCACGCCCATAGCATTTGTTTGGCAGTTGCCCTTCACTTGTAATATTGCCAAGCACCTTGAGCCCAGTGTGGTTCAGTAATCATCAAGATGTTCTTTGTGTGTTTTTCTCTCCTGGAATTTACTTTTTTTCTGCCCCCTGATTTTCCATAACTATTGAAAAACTTCAGTCAGTGCAGGAGAAAAAGCTCTCATTTTGCAATATGGCATATTTTTTGTGCTTGAGCAGGTCAAGAAACCTAAGTGCTGCTCTCTGTTTCTTTCTGTCCCAGAGAACTGGTTTCCATTTCCATGTCTTTGCAACAACATCTTGTCTCTATTTAAAATAAAACAAAGCAGTATCTGAAGGGTTAAAACCCTAACTGCACGAATCTGGCTATCTCCTTGTCCCAGCTGAGCCTGGGGCTGAGCCCTGGGCACACACAGGCACCTTCTGGTCTTGGAGTTTGAAATGGGTGTGGGGAGCCAGAAGGAAAAGGCAACTGGTCTAATCAGCCTGGCAAACTAAAAAGTACCTCCTTCAGACCAGTCCAGTTAGGAACTGGATTGTTTGACCACACTGGGAAGCTGACTGTGGATCTAGTTCTCCCTTTACTCATGATGCCTTGAATCAAGACTGCTAACATCCAGGTGGATGAGTTGGAGGTAACTAGTCCTAAAGGAGGAGAATGGGAATTCCATGTTTTCCTCTCTTTGCTTGTGTAAAACAAGTGAAATAAGTAAAGTAGCTTTGGCCAAGTCATTACATTATCCTTGTTCTCTACTTTGGACAACTTATTTGCATGCAAAAGTCACTTGAGCAGGATGGGAGTCACCAACTGTAGACAGCTTCAAAGCTTTTGAGAGAGTGGAGAAGTCTGCTGGGAGGTTTTTACCATGGCAGATATCCCAAGATGCCTTTTTAAATGCATAGAAGCAAGTCTGCATCCAAACTGAGTGTACATCACAGGGGAGGTCCTGCTCTGGTGGCACCCCATGCTCCACAGCCTGTCCTTACACAGAATTACACACAATTCTTGTTAGACTGGAATAGACCTCTGAGATCATCAAGTCCAGCCTAAGACCTGACACCAGGACCCCCAGCTAGACCAGGGCACTCAGTGCCACAGCCAATCTTTCCTTGTGTGGCTTGAATTGCATAGGTGGATAAAGGTGGAGATTAAAGTCTGTGGGTTTGCACTAGAGCCCAGGAAACAATTTCAAATACAAGAGTGGCCCTGAAATGTTGAGATCCTTTATAATTACTGAAGAAATGCTGAATATTTCACTGCAGAAAAAAACCAACCCTATTTATCCTGATGTCTGTGCATCTGCAGAGCTCCTCGCTCTGATAAGAAAGATAATGGTTTAGAGAACAACTGAGTAGAAGGCAATTTCCATTTTTTTTTTTTTTCAGCAATACTGCCAACTGGCTTTGAAGATTTAGACCCCATCCCTCCCCATTTCTTTGCAAATAACTTCTGAGAGGGCCAGGGAACAATTTTGTTTCCTTCCAGTAATAGCAGCTCTAGTCAGACCAAGCAATTCTCCAATGTTTATCTGTCAGCACCATCCACTGACACTGTGGCCTGCTGGAAAACTACTGCAGCTGAACAACATCCTATTTCTTCACATACCTTGCTGCAATGCAGAGGCAGTTTCTCTTCAGTTTGCTGGGTACTCCTGAGAATATTTGCCCTGGTGTCCCAGCCAAAACCATTCTCAGCGCCAAACACTCTCCCCCGTTGGCTTACAGAGGCAAAGAGATATATATTTTTTTTCCCCTTTATTGTTTGGAAGATTTATTTGTACCTGAGTGGAAGCCTGACTTGTCAAGCAGAATCAGGAGGCTGCCAAACCAGAGGTGATCAATGCTATAAAAAAATAGAATGGGATCTACCAGGGCTGAGCCCACACCTTTAAATTACCAGCAATTTTGCCTCTGACTTCTGAGAAAAAGTGGGCCAATTTATTCAATATTTATAAGCCCAGGAGAGCACTGAGGATGAAGTCCTGCACAGTAAGAGACAGAGTCTGCAATAAAACGAATGCTGCATCCATGGCAACTCACAACTCTGTTAATAATTTTTCAACATGAAAAGAAAGGTGCTTTTCAGGGCCACCACAACAGAAGCAATTTAGAAAATTGACTGAAGTGAAGGCATTTCACATCTGCTGCTTTTTTTCCATGGCTTTGGTCTTTTGTTTGAACCTCAGCTGCTCACTGGGCTGCTTGGGGAGGGAGTATGGCCCCAGGCAAGCACTGTGCCATCTCTGGGTGGCAGGTGGAGTGAGGTGTCCTAGTGCCTGTGGTTTTGTCACACCAGGGGTTGGTATGTGGGCTGTGCAGGGCAGAGCTGTGCTCTAACAGGTCAGAGAACAGTCTGGTTTCTCCTGTGGAGAATTGAAATGCAAGTGAGAATGTTGTTTTCCTCTGTGCTTCCACAGTTATTCAGGAAAAGAAAATTTGGAGAGGCCTTTCCTGCAAAGGAGGGAGGGAGGTGCAGTTCAGCAGCCCCAGGCAGAATGCTGCTGCTGTGGTGGCACAGGCTGCTCCTCCTTCAGGGGGAAAAGCCCTGTATGAAGGCACAGCTCTTTAAGGAAGGTGTTCTGGACAGGTTTTCTCCCCTTCTGCTCACCAGGGACAGATAGCCTGCTGCTGGGCTGCAGTGGCATTGGGCACTCCTCAGACACACAGTGATTCACTTGCTGACTCTGTATTTTAGACTTTGAAAGTGCTGCCCACTTCAAAACACAGAAGAAATAATTAGGTTTATGAATTGTATGGATATGAAGCTAAGGCTGACATTCTAGGCTGGACAGGAGCTGGCACCATGTGCTCACAGCCCAGCAGCCACTGGCATCCTGAGCTGCATGGGCAGCAGGTGGAGGGAGGCGATCCTGCCCCTCTGCTCTGCTCTGCTCTGCTCTGCTCTGCTCTGCTCTGCTCTGCTCTGCTCTGCTCTGCTCTGCTCTGCTTTGCTCTGCTCTGGGGAGACCCCCCTGCAGGGCTGGGCCCAGCTCTGAATCCTCAGCACAGCAGAGACAGGGACCTGTTGGAGAGGGGTCAGAGGAGCCCCAGCAATGCTGGGAGGGCTGGAACCCTCTGCTGGGACAGGCTGGGAGAGCTGGGGGGGGTTCAGCCTGCAGAGGAGAAGCTCCAGGGAGACCTTCTTGTGGAGACCTTTCAGTGCTGACAGGGACCTGACAGAAAGATGGGGACAGACTCTTGAGCAGGACCTGTTCAGACAGGACAAGGGGTGATGGTTTGAAACTAAAAGAGGGGAGTTTAGACTGGAGAGAAGAAGAAACTGTTTGCTCTGAGTGTGGTGAGAGGCTGTCCCAGGCTGCCCAGAGAGGTGGTGGCTGCCCCAGCCCTGGCACCATCCCAGGGGAGGTTGAGGGGGGGCTCTGTGCAGATGCCCCTTCTCCCTGCAGGGGGGCTGGACCTTGAAAGGTCCCTTCCAACCCAACCCAGTCTATGATTCTATGAGATATCCCAAATGCCAAGCCAAAGGCCTAACTTAAAGATCATCTTTCCTTCAAATAAACATTTATAATAGTTTAGCTCAACACTGCATTGCCCACACCATGGAGATAAAATACTCCTGCCTGTTATGGTGGACACATCAGCTTTGGTCATGATGTCCTCTCCTGTGTGCAGAATGATCCACAGCTATTAGACTGGGAGGTCAAGGGTTTCCCAGCAGCATTCAGCTTTCCCTCTTCAGCTGCTGAAAGGCAGCAAAATTGTTTTCATCCCTGACAACAGAAGCCTGTCTCTGTGATTTTCCTACTGAGCAATTGCATTGTGTTTTCTTTCCAAACCAGAGTGCTTTTCTTTTTCTTCCCAACCATCAGTGTAGGATGGTGTCACCAATGAGACTTGAGTGAAAACATCAGGTCTGTTGTTGACATATGCTGATGTATTTGTTGTTTTATGAAAGGTTGCTGCATATGGGTAACTCAATTAAGGTTAAACATCCCTTCACCAAGAAAGTTCTGTCTTTCCATGCTTACATTTCTTCTGTGCTCTACTGGTTAATAGTAAAACTGAAATACTACGAGTGCAACTCCCCTGAAGTGAAAACACTGATCCAAATGCAAGTCTGTATTTGGGACACTGTAATAAAGCCTATAATGGGCTATGGAAAGCCCCTTTTTTCCCTTGGGCAGGGATCACATATGGAAAAAGACCTGAGGGAGTTCTGCTGGAGAGATGGTTGTCCAGGACCTGTCTTTTTGAACTGAACTTCTTTTCATGGAAACACAGTAATAATCTGTGAGCAGACCTAATCTGGGCACTGATGTCAATAGCCATGAGCAATGCCCAGCAGACCTGAACTGGAGACATATCTTGTGGCAGTGATGCCTTGTGCATTGGGCACGGGCTGAGATGGAAGCTCTGCACAGCTCAAGGGAGGGAGAAATATAAACCAAACCCTTTGCTACTGTTGGCAGCAGTTCTCGAGGAGACTTAATGAGAGTACACGTTGCACTGTGCTGGTGGTGTTTGTATCACTGCAAAAATCAGAGTGCTGGACCTTCATTAAATGCTGGTTTTTTTGTAGCTTGTGAAGTTTTCCACGGAAAAAAAAAAAAAAGCACTGCAGTCAGACTGCCTAGAGGCAAGGATGGGTGAAGCAGAATCTTCTCACTAAAGTTAATATCTATGCTAAGACAGAGAGATGTGCCCACCATCGATCTGCACCTGGAGACCAACACATCTAATGAGGTCTCAGGAAAAAAAAAAAAAAAGCAAATTCTCTTCAGAGTGCTTTTCAAGTTATTTAGCATGAAAAAAAAGTCTTATTCAAGGAGTTTCTCTCAAGTGAAGAACTGTGTAGTTAAGAAAAGCATATCGAGTACAAGAGCTGCTCAAAGCCGTTTTTATCAGCAGATAACAGCTCTGCCTCATTACCACCATTTCTCTGTACACGGACTTTGGAAACAGAAGAGTGAATTGACATGAAAATGGTCCCAGGTGACAGCAAACAGGCAGTAAAGTGACACAAAGAGCATCCTTAGGACCAACTCCAGTCCCTCTATATCATGCTTTAGGAGAGTGAATATGCATTAAAGAGACTAATTTGTCTGACAAGGCAAAACGGGGAGTTGCCATCCATCCTGAATGATGTTCTGCATCACACGGCTAGATGAGGAGAGAAGGCAAATAAATGGCTTATGCACAGAAATTCAGTGTAAGGAAATCTAAGGTAATGAGGCTAGACAGAGTAAAAAAGGAGACAGAAGAGAAAGGAAAACCACATATGCTCTCTCTGGCCATATGCTTCGGGCACTGAGCAGGGAGAGAACCAGATGGTGTGGCTCAGGCTTTAAAGTATAGTTCTCTTAGTTTAACCAAATACATCAATGCATGCTGGGTGTGGAATATATTTTAGAAGGCATCAGGCAATTTTCCCCTGAAAACGACAGAAGTTATTTCATCTTCTCCTTTTTCTGAGTCTAGATGGTTTTTGCTTGCTTGAGGTTGGCCATCTATAGATCTACATGAGGAACCTCATCCAAGGCCCACATTTCTTCTTAACAAATGATCAGGACTCTGTAAGAAGATTAAGCTGCAACTCTTTCTGATGTCTGCAAGAAAATAAAAGCACCTAAAACACTCAGAGAAGGAAATGTCTGTGTTAATACTAAACCAGAAAGCCCTTTGATATGGAAATCATTTGCTATACCTCCTGAAACCTCTCCCCGGTAATACAGATACTGTGTGCAAATGCCTGGATTTACAGCCCACTGCAATCTAATCTCTCAGCCTCTCCTCATAAGGGAGATGCTCCATTCCCCTAATCATCTTGGTGGCCCTGCGTTGGACTCTCTCCAG
>JAOEGS010012185.1:0-10714 GCA_025447755.1 Corythornis vintsioides | reverse complement strand
ACCAGGACCCCCAGGTCTCTTTCTCCAGAGCTGCTCTCTAGTACATCAGCCCCCAGCCTGTACTGATACATGGAGTTCTTGTTTGATGGCTGCCTATTTGCACATTTTAAGACTATCAACTGAATGCTTCTCTTCGAATCTATTTTTTTTTCATCTGTTTCCTAGGTGAAGTGCCACCACATCTTCCCTGACAGAACCAATCCCACAGAAACTGCAATTTGCAGTTGCATGCTCCTTATGGTAGCAACCAATCCTATAAAGCTTTAAGCAAAAAAGTCCTGATGTTAACATCCAAGGCTTCAATTACCAGGTGCAAGCAAAACATTTTCATTGACAACTTGGCAATACTAAGAAAAAAATACACGCAGGTCAGCTAGTAGTAGCAGTGGCTTCAGCTCCTGAAATCTTTAAACCCAATTTGGAAGGTCTGGAGTTTCTTTTCCATTTGCTAGTAAGGAAGATTCTCCCAGACTTGAAGCTCTACAGTGAGCAGAGATTTAATAAAAGCCATTGGCTAAATTCTGTCCTTTTACCCAGTGAATTCAGAATCCAGAAGAGGCTTCAGCACCTGAATTTAAAATGCTGCTGCCCCTTTATCTGGAACAGAGTTATACACCCACATTCAACTCAAAGAAATAAAACCAACAACAACAACAACCAGTAAAAGCTGATTACAGACATTTGAGGGAGTATTTATAGTCAAAAGAAAACAGCTTCTCAAGCCTGGGCTTGTTTACCTAAGCAGGAGAAAAAGAGAGGAAGAACGAGGCACAGAAAGTAATGGAAGACATGGAATATACAGGCCAGGGACTTCCATTCCTCTCTCACAGTACCACAGGCCATGTTCCATTCAGTGAAGATACCCTGTGATAAAATCATCCAGCAGAGCTCGTGGTCAAGAGCTGCTGTTGAACCCAACACCCTGGACAAGTCTAGAGCGAACCAGGTAACTTGCATGCACCACAAGAACACAAACAGCCACATGTTAAGGATTTTCAAGTCTTGGAACATGAGCTAGGACTCCAAGGAGGATCAAACCAGTCATCTTGTCAGTTGAATTTCCTCAAGTGTATTTGATAAAAGAAAGAAGCCAGAATGAATAGAAGAAATGAGGCAGAACACTAGACTAGAAGGACATGCCTGAGATACTCAGTTGAATATGTAACATTAATTGGAGGAGAAGCAGGAGGAGGAAAGAGAAAGGGAATGCTAAATGTGCATTGTAATATGGGTCTGTATCTGTCTTTAGAGATAGCTTTGTAAATACAGACTCTACAGCTATGGAGATAAGCAAGAGAAGTTATCTCTGCATCTCTGAAATTAAGGTCTCCACAACAGGAGGTGGGGATGTTTTTTTCCTTCCCTGTTGCCCACCTGTCCCCACTGCAGGCATCTTCTAACTAACTGAAGCCACTGTGAGACCATGTAGCTGAAGAGCCAGATGCTGGGTTTGGATTATGGACAAGCCCAACATTACAGAGCCAGCCAGGAGCTGTGCACAAGTGAAACTCAGATGGGTTCTGAAGCTGCTTTCTCACTTCTTATTCTGATGTTGTTCATGTCCAATGCTTTACTAGGAGATCCAGAGGTGAATCTGCTCTTACAACACATTAGGAGTAAGGAGAAATTTCAGACAGATCATTTAACATAGAAAATTCACTGTATATATATTGTATTTATAGCCTTAAAACTGTAAAAAATAATCACAAAGAAGCCACAGGAGTCAAACTAGGATATCAGAGCAATATAAATTTGTAAGCTGTATTTGCCCTTGTTTTCTGCTTTTAGTTCCCTTCATTGTAACAGTTAAGGACTGAAAAGTTTACTGGTAATAAACAAGACCTACTCCCCCAAAAACCCCACCCAAATCAACTAGCATGACATTTCACACAAACACAAACAGTACAAACTGTAGAACTGTTTACCACATACCTTACAAATAAGAACTTTCAGTGTAGGATGTCTATAGATTGAATCCTTTTGAAAATGGTTCACCTGTTGCCCACAAGCTGTACAGCTTACAATTCCATGTAGTCCTTCCTCTATAGAGAGGATTATAAACCACACATTAATTGTTTTCACTTTTATTACTTTTTTTTTTTTTTAAGAAATCTGTATACACCTGTTTCATTTTTCTTACAATATTTTGTCCTGTTAGTTTTTTCATAAGACTTTATTTCTTTACCACCCAGCAACAGAGAAATCTGTGACTGAAAATATTGTCCTCTCATTTCCATGTGCCACTTGGGGCCCTGAGACTGTTTTTGCCTTTGAGAGACTGAATCTGGATTCACTGCTCACCTCATGAGAACACACCTAAAAAAATGATCACAACATGTTCACAGCAGCCCTGATATCAGGGACAACCTTCCTCAGCCCATCTGTGTTCAGAAAATCCCATTTGAATTAATATCTTTCTCATGGTGTTTCTTTCACACACAGTTTGAAGTTCCTCAAAGATGGGAAAGCAGTGTCTGAAACATCTTTTTTTTTTCCTCACTTTTTGTTCCCTTCTTTGATGGTTTTTGTCAGGGTTTTTTGGCAGCTCCAGTTTTGCTCTCACACCTATGTTCTCACCATCTTGCTGATGGTGTGTGGACCACTCTCCTGCTGTAGCTACTTGAGCATCAGTCCCCCAACCCAAGATGGTGAACTTGGGGTTGGGAGGCTTTCTACATGTCAGGCCATTAGACCAACTCATTAAGACTATGAAACCAGTTTGTTTTCAACAGCTGGGATGCATTGTGGAAAAAGGAAAATCATCATATGCTCAGTTGATAAGCTTTGCTTTCATTTGGGATCAAGAGGTTTGATATGAGATCACAGCAACTTGTCCTGTGCTGGCATGTTCAGTAGTCTAAGAAAAATAACTCAAATGCTTCACTTAATGGCCACACTTAGTACAGACTCTCTCTATATAATTTTTTCTAAGATAATCACTACCACAGAATCAGAATCAAGCACCAACACTACACTAAGAAACCAAAGGAACATTCTCCAACCCAAGCTAGGAGCAATTTGCTACTGGAACACAATCTCAGGCATCTGACAGGTCAGTCAGAACAATCAGTACACCCTCACAAGTCACTGAACACAGCAGGTCAGGAATTTCCCCTACAAGACTTGCTGGTTTCCACTTCCAACACACACATGATTGCAGAGCTCATGGACTCAGAGCTCAAAGGAACTCTCAGGACATCAAAACCAGCCCATATGCCTGTTTCAAATGCTACTGGGAAGCCTCAAATAAATCCATCCTCAAGTACCACTTGGGAAAGAAATGCAGGTTTTTACAGCAAGCAGCACAGCAGCCTATCCAGGCTCTGCCAAACATCCCACTCCTTCAAAGGCTGGAAGAATCACTGAGGGCAATAGCCAGCTGAGGGGGAACAAGCTGGTCACTGCCACCTCCCAAACCACTCCCCCCATTCTACAACTGTTGCCTCCTTCCCAAGATCTGCAAGCTGGCACCAGGAATAAAAAAATAAAGCAGCTAATTTCTGTTGTAATCCATATTGCTACTAAAGGAATTCAACAGCTACCAAGTTATTACTGCTGGGACAATGTGGATGCTAAAATAACTACTGCCTGGAATTTTCCTTCTCGTGGGATGGCAAAGACTCCCACCAGCTGTGACCTTGGTGGCGGCTGTTTGGAAAACACTAGAAAGATGTTTTGATTATGGGTGTTGTGACACCCCAGCCGATCACCCCAGGGGGTGGCTGGCTTCTTGCCCAATTGTCTGGAGGTTAAAAGGGTCTAAAAAGAGCTGTAAAATAATAAATAAAGGCTTCTTGGCGTCTACGTGAAGAAAATAATCTCACTCTTTCTCCTCCTCTGGCAACTGGCAGATAAGCAACAGGACAACAGTTAAAGAACATTCCTAACTATGAGTTTATTAGCAAAACTAAAACCATCACCAACCTGCAGACACAAGTAAGGACTGAAACAAAGCCTTTTACAGTCTCAGAAAAGGCAAGATATCTAGTTCTCCCACTAATTCTAATGGAAACAGGGTGTAAAACTCCTCACAAAACTGCAAAGATGAACTCCACAAGGCAAACTGACTCTTTTCATGTTATATACTTGCAGCATACATAGAATTCAGGATCTCAGGCAGTTGGGACTACATGCTTACCTGCTTAATCCAGTAATGCTTAACTCTGGACCTGCCAAGCCAGGCACTTCATCTGGCAAGAGAGGGTCTGCACCTCTTCTGTGCCCATCATAGACTAAAACTGGTTTGATAGATTCCTAACCCAGCTGCACTTGTGTCCCTCACCTGGTCTGGAAATGGGAACAAGGCAGGAGAAGGCAGAACCTGCTCCATTTCCCTGGAAGCTGACAGCAGTTGTATGCATGCACTGGACAGCTTTAAAATCTAGTCAAAGATATCTCAGGAGTGACACAGATAGAGCTGAGCTTGCCCTGGATCAAGGTATGGATTAAACAAACTCTTGATGGCCCTTCCAAAACTATTACCTTCTGGCAGGCACCAGTACATGAGTGACCAGCCCAGAAACACCTACAAATCCTCTAGGAATAGAGCAAGAAAGCTGCAGGTCATATCAATTATCCTGGGGATGCCAGAGATAAACCACAAAGCTCAAGCAGAAGAGTCCTATCATTTTTAACACTACACCCCTGGGGATTTCTGTTGGGCCTCTTGTAAAGTTAGGAAGGCAAAGGGACAGAGCATTCCTGTGTGCTGAACAGGACATCTTGCATGAACAGAACAGACCTGACTTACAAAGATTAATAACACAGAGAAAACAGCAACGCTCAAAATGGGATTAAAATCATGCAAGAGCCCATGTCACAGTCCCATTTTGCTCCTCTTCCACCACAGACAGAGAAATAGCACTTATAATTTAATAAGAAGTCTTGGAAAGAGAGCAAGCATCCAGTGATACAATGGGAAGAATGAATTGTGAGTACAAGGAGCTGTTTGTCTGAACATCCTGGGTACTGCTGTAGGTGTGTGAGCTAAAATATTGCTAGTGGAAGTAACAAAATACCTGCCTTCTTAATGCCTACTTCATGCATAATCCTCCCTCTCCTTTGCTTTTGGAAAGAAATAACAGAGATTAACTTCTGTTATCACTATGATCTACCCAACTTCTCCTCCCTGTTAGCAGCTGCTATAAAAAACCAGCTGGCACAACAGCTTTGCAAAGTTAATCCTTAGCAGGGCCCCCTGGTAGGGAACTTCCCACAACTCAAAAAGGAAAAAAAAAAAACCAACAAAAATAGTCTTTGAGTTGTTAGTGGGTTTAGATTTCTTGTTAGCTCACTGATTGGTAATGTGCCTATACATGTCCCTGCTCAAATCCAGTTCTTTTTTTGGTGAGGCAGTCAATGTTCCTGTATCAATGGTGTTCCAAAAGAATTCCTTAAAAAAGGAATCTCTGTAACACCTGATTGCAACCAGGCAGCTGTTCTGAATACAAAACAGCAAGGGTCCATCTGGAGTACCTAATGATGCATCCTAGAGCTACTGAAAATGTGAAGTTGAATGAGAACTAATCTTAGCTTTCACTGCTGCATTGCAGGGGCAGCAGTGGAGGCTAATTTCAGCCAGCTAGAATCCTTCATGAACAAAAAGCCAGAAGAGTGGAGGTATTTTTTAGGGTAATTTCTTAGAAATAGGAAGGATTTTTCCATGTACCAAATGTGGCCATAAGCAACAATTTCACCCCGCTGGAAGAGATGCTTTAAGTTGTATTTACCTCCACGCTTTTTGGGAGCTTCAGGTTTCATTTTAACTGGATTTCTGCTTCTAAATTCAGGCCCTTTAAAATCATCTTTGTCTTCATTCAGCACTGGCTCAGGCTGTACAACCACTGTACCTAGAATAATTTCATTTAGAAATTGGAAACCATTACACATCCAAATGAAGTGCAAAGTAATGTTGCAATAAAAGCCAACACAGTACCTTAAAAAAAACCCTAAAAGTGCAAACTGTTGACTTTGACTCAGATTTGAACAAAGTTTTGAATGCACAGATGTTCAAGAGGGGGTATAAAAAAAAAACAACAAACAAACACCAAATAAAAGAACCAAAAAATTCCACCACACACTTCCAACTATTTTGTTTTAGGATAAAAAGTGGAGATTGGATGGGAAATTCTGCAGCCTCTGCCCTGATGTGGGACATGCAGAACAGGAGTGTCATGCTGCTGGCTGTGGGTAGTACAGGACTTTGCAGTGCAATGCTCAAATAAAGGGCTCTGGTCAGGTCACATCTAGCAAAACCTTTAGAGTAACTACTCTTTTCTCACTCTTTCCCCCTTTCTGTCCAGTTATCCACATCTTTATTTATTTATTATTTAATTATAAATGAAAAAGCAGTAGATTAAAACCTGGTTTGTCTAACTAAATTCCAAACCTCAGTATTCAGAAGAGCACTAATTGAATGAAAAAACATCTTTCCTACCCAAGAGCTCAGTTTCAAGCCTTTTTTTTTGTGTGTGTGAGGACACTGGCAATAATCTTTTATTCTGATAAAAATAATTTCAAAAGCAACTGCTTTACATACTGCTCCTCATGCAGTAAACAGCAGTGGTCCCTCTGATTTTTTTCCTGGAACTTTCATAGGTTAAGAAATAGAGATTAATCAAATTCACACTATAGTTAGGAAGAGTACTGTTTGAAAAACTTAAATCTAAACCCAATAATGACATTTCCCCCAGATTTACTTTTGCTTTTGGCCATCTAATTGTTAATAACCTCAAAGACAGGCAGGTCAAATAGAGAAGACTTGCAAGTGACAAGAGTTGGAGACTTCTACAAAAGAATAGAAAGAAAATCTTGCCCCTCTTTCATGTTGGTTTCATAGAGAAGTCAGCAGGGAGGGGACATTAAGGCCCCAGCACATCCTGGGGTACCCACAGATAGAAATATGCTGGGTTCAGAACTGCAGCTGCTTGGTTTGGTGTCAAAGGTGGTGGGGGGAGGGGTGTTTGTGCACAAGCACGTGTGTCTAGATAGAAAAAACCAACAGGACCCAAGACAGGCATTTCTCTCAAACATGTGCATTCTAAGTCAGGATTTGTGCTGCATCAGAATCTTGGCTGCTTTGCTGAGTTCAGGAACAGAGACAGACCGGAGGTACCTTTAGGCAAGCTCTGCATATCAACATCATTCTCTGAGTTCTCATTGGAAAGATCTTCATTGACAGTTTCATCTAAGGTCTGTTCCTCATCTGATCCTACATATTTTGTTACCACTGTAGGTTTCCTGCATAGACACAAGAGAAAAACAAAGCCCATGTGATGACAAATAAAACATATTCCATTACAGGGAAGCCTGGTGCTTTGCAAGCAACACACTGTACTAGAGCTAGAAACCCATGTTCCTTTGAAATCCACTGAAAACACCATGAGGTGGGATGCTCAGTTATTCCAACAAAGAAATTGTAGGCTAATTTTCTTGCCAGGAACAGGAATTCTCCCTTCCTATGTGAAATAAAAAGATACACTAATAAAATATTTTGGTTTCACAGGTTTTATCTTTTTTTTTTTGGTAAAACCAAAGTATTTCTCTTTTATTTTTATTTGGTAAAATCATGGTTTGATGTGTTTAAGGGGGTATGCAGCAAAGGAATACTCCTAAGGAGAAAAAGCTTCAATGAAACACAAGTAAATGTCTGCTCAGAAATGTTCCATGTCATTCCAAGTTTAACAGGCAGAGATTAGCAAGTGACAAAAAGCAGCTTGGCAGAAAAGATGCTTGTAAGGAAATAAAGGCCATGCAAGAAAAAAAAAAAAAAAAGACATTAAAAAGCTGACTGTTGAATAGAAGGAGCAGTTGCCAGAATTTCACACAAACAAAATTTCAAACTGAATCCATTAAAATGATTTAATTTACTGTGTCAGGGCAGGGAGGGGGGAAAAAACCCCATGAAACAACAAAAAAAACCCCAAACCAACAACAAAAAGAATGCTGAGCATAATTTTTAGCAGTCTGGAAGTACATGAACTACTGCAGGATCCTGTTTTTGCCAGCATGAGGCACAGTATGATGTGTGAAGATACCTTTAGTGATGGACAGGACTGTATAAATAATCCAAATGAAAAGAGAGTTCAGCAGGACACTGGATTCAGATGAGGGAGAAATTGAAGCCAAATATAAAACCACACTTGCAAATATGGAATCAAGACAAACAGAAAAGGAAGGATGTTATTTAATTCCAGAGGATATGCTAAAATAAAGAAACTTGGATCAAAAGGAGAGTGAAAAGAGACACTTGAAGAGCAGTAAGAAGGCAGCTGCTGAAATAAAGATTTAGAAGAGCTCACCTAGCTACACAGAGTTAAAATTCCCAAGGACATAACCTAAAGGAGGTTTTTGTCCTTCAGAAGCTGAGAGCAACAGCTGAGGAGGAGTTTTGCTAGAAAAAGTCTGCTGTTTCCTAGGTCACAAGTAACTTGGCTCCCTTAGGTTTGAACTGGTTGATAAATAGTTAATTCCATGGATTTTTCAAGCAAAAAAAGAGTAAAGCAGAGATAAGAAACGGCAGCTTCTGCACAGGACAGCTGAGCAGCACATTTGGATTCTACAGCCTCCCAACAGTCAGGTACATACAGGCTTTTTTTCCTATGACCCAATTTACCTCTTTGGAAGAACCCTGCATGTGGAACTAGCAAAAGTGAAGGGATAAATGTCTGAACACCTCTGTCCTGAAGATCCAGGATGATCTTGTTGACTTTGTTAATAAAACCCAAGTTTTATGATCTCAATCTTTGACTCTGAAAGGTGGTTTGAGTTTGCAGTGCACTCTGAGGTATTTGTTTTACCAGAACTCTACTTAGTGGATTTATATTGGTGTATCCTAAAATTGTCTGGCACAGTGCATGGACTTTTCTACTTCCACATGCCAAAATTTCTCCACTTGTACATTCCAAACTGACCTTTTTGAACGTGATGATCCAAAGGATTTGTTTTTTTCTGAAGAACTACTGCCCTAAAAACAAAACAAAACCAAAAAAAAGTCAACACATTTGTGACCAAGTGACCTGTCAACAAAATCAGTTTCTTCAGTTACCCAAAACACATCTCAGAAGTCACCAGCACTCTTATCAGTAAAAAAATATCAATAAAGGCAGGAAAATGGTGAACAAAACATGACAGACAATTCCAATAGTTATGCCAGTTCAGTGAAACTAAACCTATGGAGCTTCAGATCTGCAGTAAGACTCCAAGTGATTATTCTTTTAAAAACAGGCTTAAGAACATTTGCCACCAAAGTCTCCATCACTACTGCTCACCAACCTCCTTATGCTTACATCTTGAAAGAAATGAAAGAGGGCACTGCTCCAAACTGAGACATTCAGAGGGAAACACTGGAAGCATCTCAAGCACCAAGTCATCAGGAAACTGGGGAATTTCTCTCCTTGCAATTCCCAACTTGCATTACCTGCTGTCAGACACCTCAGCTTTCTGCAGGAGGGGCTGAGAATGGCTCCTGACCACCAGCCATGACCAGTTCTGAGGCCTGCTGCTCTGTGCATCTTCACTGCGTTGGTAACTTGCACACTCAGCACAGAGAGTGGCCTCACTTCATTCCTCAGGGCACTTAGTGCAGGTCTAGGAATGTTTTTCACACCATCAGCTCTTTGACCTCCAGCTACAGAGGGTTCTTGGAGGCTGGCACTAGGGGTTGGCAGCAGGAACTCAGCAGAATGCAGACACTTGGTGTCTGGCTTGTGCCAGAAAGGGCTGGCTGCCTTCTCTGGGGAACTGCTCTGTGTTAGGATAACCAGGTTTGGGCAGAATCTCCTGCACTACAGGCAAATTAAGGCACTGGCACTTGTGCTTTCTCTACAGCTCACCATACTGTCAAGCCAGTATTTCTAACAAGAGAGCAGATAGGTATTAGTAAGGTGCACCACGTGGAAAATCTCTCTGATGTATATAATAAACCCCCCACTTTACACAGACTCCATCTGAATCAATCAATACAGCTTTGTGTTGAACAGAAATGCACTTGAAACCTCAGGCAAGTAAAACTTCACTCTCTAAACTGTGCCAGAGACTATTTTTCCCATTTTATTGTGCATCAGAGAAATGAAGTTGTGCAAGTAAATTTCTGTATTTCAATAATTCAGCAATAAAGAAGGGGGAGAGGTGAACAGGAATGGCTGCATATGCCTAAATCAAAGCATCATTCACAATTTAAAATGCCATTTTAAATGTACTTTAAGACACTTCCCAGCTGATGCTTCTATCCAGCAGATCTGATGACATTTACTGCATGATTCTGACAACATTCTTTATTTATTGTAAAAGCAACAAAGTGAACTCAGGATTTCCTATACTAACCACTCTGCACTACTCATGCAATTACAATTCAGAAACATTTTTATTCCTACCTCTTCTTTATTGTTCTCCATTGAAGCTGGACTACCTCTAGGTTCTCTACTTTTACCTAGGGAGAGAAATTAAAAGGAATCCACTGAAATGCAAGAAATGTTAAAACTTCAGAAAAAATCCCATTTCTGCATCATGGGAAGAATGGAATAGAAAACCTAAATGCTGCTCCAACAACAGTCCAAGTAGCAGAAGAAACTGTTTCACATTTTAATTAATCTCTGTGTAGAAGAGACATAATCCAACTCTCCTGAACCACACCTAAAGATCTTCAGCATCATCTCCCTCCTCACACCATTCTACCCAGCAGCTCACATGCTATATTTTTATATATATAATATCT
>JAOEGS010012181.1:0-18743 GCA_025447755.1 Corythornis vintsioides | reverse complement strand
TCAGCCTCCTCTTCTCCAGGCTAAAGAGCCCCAGCTCTCTCAGCCTCTCCTCATAAGGGAGATGCTCCACTCCCTTCTTTTTCCACATTCCCCTTCACTAGTTCCCTAGGCTTTATAAAATCCACTGTGCACACCTTTTCACCCTGGGACATTCTCTTGTCATACCTCTGAATAGAATTTAGCCTCAGCTGCTGATCCTCTACTGAGTCACACAAATCCTCTACTGACTGTATTCTTATTGAAGCATTATCTCACCCACCTGTTATCATTACTAAATGAGTCCTTGTATGGACAACCCTAGATCTGACTTTATGTGCATAAGCAATTGCCCTCAAAAAGTATTTAAATGGAAAATAGTATTCTTAGAATGATACTTGAAGTGTAAATAGTAGCTTCCAAATGCAGGAAAATAGAAAAGTTTAGAAGGAAGAGTAAATCATTCACAAAAGTGAATACCTGACATCTGAACAACTTTAATATACAAGATTAATAAAACTTCCAGTTGCTAGCAGCTGTTAAGTTTAAACTCCCTCCAACATGCTTCACTGAACTGAAAATCTCACAGACTAAAGGTGAGCATTAAAAGGCAAAAGTACAAAACACCTGCAGTTGGGTTTTTTTCTTTAAAACTATGGAGAAGCTAAATCTATTTTGCCGTGTATAAGGTTATGCATTTGTTATGCAGTGAATAAGTGTAAATATTTCCTTCAGAAATTACAGTCTAAAAGCTAAGGTTCACTTTAAACTGATGCTACCAATATTAAGAACATGTCTTGTGTACTAGTGTATTTCATTAACACAAACAGTTTGTGTGTAGGACTTTATATTTTCCTTTTTTTTTTTAACCAAATGTGTAGATCACTCATGAGCTACCTGTGTAGGGAAAACAGTTTCTAGGCACAAATAATCTGCCTTTACTAAGTCAGTTGAGAACAGTGGAAAAAGGGAACACATTTTCAGGCATAAAATTCCCACTAAAAGTTAACAACTTCTCCTAAACCCGTGCATTTTTGCACAGCTGTGAAAAGCGGAATAACTTGGTGTTTCAGGGAATGCACTGTGTACATTTTGCAAACAGTGGCAAATCTGCAGCACTCAGGGCTGTGAAAACACACTTTACCAAACAGTGGCTCTATTTCTCTTATTCTGGATGCCCTGCTTTTTGTGGAATAAATCTATGTATTGGCCACAAACAGAGTATATGCCATCTCCATCTATCAGTGGAGGAAGCTGTTGGCCCTACTCTCCTGTTTACTTCACAAACTTCATGTATCCTGAACAGCCAGGATAGGAGTTTACTCAGGTGTGCACATGTCAGTAGGTTAACAGTAATTTTCTTGGTTTTATTTTAATTTGTGTTTGGGATTAGACCATTCTGCAAAATGTTTAGAATTAGAATCACCGAGAAGATAAAGTAAAATAGCACGAGGTGAGAAGATAAAGTAAAATAGCATGAGGTTTTACAAGACTGTGGTTTTGACCTACTCAGTCAGTTTCTAATCAGTTTTTATCTGCATTTTTAAATAAATGAAATTTATAAATTCCATTCTACAAACAGACAAAATGTAAATGATGTATAAACAGCACACTTTTTCTGTCTAACTAGTAAGTCAAAGTTCTCCTATAACTACCTAGATGAGTCCTTTACAGAATCACAGAAACACAGAAACACAAAATGTTAGGAGTTGGAAGGGACCTAGAAGATCATCTAGTCCAACCCCCCTGCCACCTACAGCAGGACCACCTAGACGAAGTCACCCAGGAACAGATCCAGGTGGGTCTTAAGTGTCTCCAGAGAAGGAGAGACTCCACAAACTCCCTGGGGAGCCTGATCCAGAATTCTGTCACCCTTACTGTAAAAGTTTTTCCTTGTGTTGACCTTAAACCTCTTGTGCTCCAACTTGCATTCATTGCCTCTTGTCCTGTCATTGGATGACATTGAGAAGAGTCTGGCTCCATCCTCTCTACGCTCATTCTTAACATATTTATAGACATTGATGAGGTCCCCCCTCAGTCTCCTCCAGGCTAAAGAGCCCCAGGTCTCTCAGCCTCTCCTCATAAGGGAGATGCTCCACTCCCTTAATCATCTTGGTAGCCCTGTGCTGGACTCTCTTGAGTAAATCTCTGCCTTTCCTGAACTGGAAATACTGTGTCAAAATTGGACACAGTACTCGAGGCGGGGTCTCACCAGTGCCGAGTAGAGGGGGAGGAGAACTTCCCTTGACCTGCTGGCCACACTTCTCCTAATGCATCCCAGGATGCCATTGGCCTTCTTGGCTGCAAAGGCGCATTGTTGGCTCATGGTCATCCTCCTGTCCAGCAGGACCCCCAGGTCTCTTTCTCCAGAGCAGCTCTCCAACAGATCAGCCTCCAGCCTGTACTGATCCATGGGGTTGTTCCTCCCCAGGTGAAGGACTCTACACTTGCTCTTGTTAAATTTCATTAAATTTCTCCCTGCCCATCTCTCCAGTCTGTCCAGGTCTCTCTGGATGGCAGCACAGCCTGCTGGTGTGTTTATCAGGATCTTCATTTCAAATAAAGGAATTTAATTGCTTTCTATTTGGCTAAGGTGAGGTATTTCAAGATAATTATTGCTATAGGTTTTATTCACCAGAGAATTTCTTCATGCTCCCATGGAAGCAAATGACAAGACCCGTATTAAAATGCAACTCCGTGACAGAGAGGAGTAAACTGTTTCACCAAGAGTTCCTGCTTTCCCTTTCCCCAGTCCATTCTACTCACCTCTGCAAGGATCAGCTGCAATAAATCAGCTTTGTGATCATTTCAGCAATGCTGAAAAATAAATCACAATACTTCTCTTATTGTTCAGAACAGTTTCAATTCTTAGGCGATTTTTAATCACAGCAGAGAGGCAAGAGTGTTAATGAGGTCTATAAATTACTTAAAAGAGGGTAATTATGGCCAGTGTTGTAATAAAGGCTGAGACAGCTAATATCATTAAAGCAATTAAACACTTTTTTAGATGGTGAAGACAAATTAGAATTAAAATATAGCTGTAAACAAGGGGCCCATTTATTATGAAACAATTAATTAAATATTGGACTCAGTTAATGTTGCCCTGGCTTAGACAGGTTTTGTGAACTTCATTCAGATTTCATAAAGTAACAAGGCTACATATCACAAGTAGATTTTTATTACATTATCATAACATGAATCAATGAACAGCATCTTTACTTGTGGTCTAAATTAGATTTGGTCAATGCAATTATTATAATTTCTTCTTAAGTAGCTTCTGCTTATCTTTTTTTCTTGTCTAGATATATCCTTATCTTTCAGCTTTTTTTTTTTTTTTTTTTTTTTGGTCTGAATTTCTGAAATTGAAAGGACCTTATAATGAAAAGTAAGTAACTGGACATTTTTGAACGCTAAGCTGTTATCATGGATACATTAACAGGCACAAACTAGAACATAAGGAAAAACATCTCTACTTTGAGGGTGACAGAGCAGTGGAACAGACTGACCAGAGAAGTTGTGGAGGCATCTTCTCTGGAGACTTTCAAAACTCATCTGGATGTGATCCTCTGCAACCTGATCTAGGTGTACCTGCTTTAGCAGACGGGTTGGTCTAGATGATCTCCAGATGATTTCCTTCCAACCCTTTCCATTCTGTGATTCTATGATTCACCACAAAAACTTTAAAACTAGAACAGTTTTCATGATGAGAAGTCATAAAATATGAATAGTAAAAGAATTAGTAAAGATTTAATCTATTGTATTTAAGCTGTACTCAATGATAAACTAAAATCAACATCAGGGTTGAGTACCTAACTATGCTTGATTTTGTGTCTGGAAATGAAACAAAGTATGTTTTTCATATCCTATGTTTTTTCCAGCATGATGCAATGTACTACTTCTTTCAGTATGGTGGCAAACTTTGTCAGCTGAAGTGAGAATTATTTTTAAATTAATTTAGCTTTTAGTTTTGTGGTTAGGCCATTTTTAGAAGAGATAAATATAATTTGAACTTCATAGGCCCTAAAATGGCATAAAATACAATTTTCTGGGTAGCTTATCTACTAAATTTAGAGTAATTAAAGTGTTTGATGGTGGGAAGCAGATTCTAGCAGATGCAAAAGTCTAACAGCCAAGGAGAATGGCCTAGGCAGCAGCCTGTGGACTACTTATAAAAAAATAAAAGGGAGGAACGTGGTAATGTCACTATATTTTGAGGAAGACTGAATTATTAACAGGGTCAAAGGGATCAAGCAATCATGAGCACATCTGATTGGCCCAGGAATGGAGAAATTAACTTACTGGCAGAACAACAATTTATTCAATGCTCATCTCTTAGAGCTTTCCTTCCTCAGTCAGTGTCCGGACTCACTGAACTGCAGACTCTTGTTCTTTCGTGCTCAAGTAGTATTTAACTATTTGTTCAAAGAAGAACAACTTAATTCAGCTGTTTTATAAGACTTCGTTGCTGGAAGAGATACACTTGAAGTCCTTTAGTCTGGGTAGAGGATCTGAACTGTGCTTTTGCTCAAAACAGAGGAAAGCAACATATATGCCAGTGGTGCTTTATTCCATATATCTTTATTTCATTTACTTATATGCTTTGAAATGGCTCTGTCAACTTACTGGAACATTTAAATGCTTTAGATCTTCTCAAATATTTTTATATATCCATCAAGCTGGATTGTGGCTTTTCTAACTTTTATTTCCAAAACCTGTATTTTACTATTATACCATTATAAAACAAAATGAATTATCTTTCAAGATGAGATGTACATTTCAGTCCCCTATAGAGTTTAATAGCTCTTGTACACCCTGTAACAGCAGGATTATAAACCAATTCAAGTGTTCAAGCCAATGTATTCACAGGTATATGTATATAGGAACACAGCTTTAATAAAACAGCTTTAATAAAACAGTTTTAAATGATTGCCAGAGGATGTAATCAAGAGAAAAGTGACAGGTATATATCAAAGATAAAATCTTAATAACCATAATTGATAGTTAAAGCACAGGCTGAATATAAAGGTCTACCCGTATCTCACCTAATGTCAGAAATGTAAGTGAAGTGCCCAAGGGAGGAATCTTTGATCTTGCTACAGACAATGGAAAGAAGGACACAAAAAAGCAGAGGTGCTCCTAGCTGGGCAAACTGCTTGTGCTATTTGTTGTCTGCACAACTTCATAATGTCATGGTCCCCAAATTTAGAATTTTAGCTAAACAGGAAATCTTTTCTAAGAAACCAAATCAAAAGGAATCTAATTTCAATCTCAAAGGAGTCTCATAATAGTAACATAAACAGGTGAGAGGAAATTAGTGAATAAATATATTTAAATCTGTGTAAATCGTGTGCATTTTATGTAAAATTCTAAAATTTTTATTAAAAAAAATGACAAATCCTGTCAAGGTTGTATTTTTTTTTTTTTTCATAAATATGTATTCCTTTTTCTGTGTAACAGGAAAAAATGCTTTTGATGTGATCCAATTAGTAAGGCAGAGTTACAGATGATAACATGCTTCTTGGCCACAAAGAGATATAGCCACCATTTTGAGGCTGCTGCTGGTTTTCAACTCCATTATTTGTACAGTCAAAGGGTAGCAAGAATTCTCACCCAAACCTCCTTGAGTATTTTTCTGCATGTCACATAGCACAGCAGACAGTTGAGGCTGCTTTCTCTCAGGGTGAAACTGTGGGAGGCTGCTGAGCAAATCTAACAATTCAAGAGCAGATCCCCACATGTTCGTTAGTCTTCCTCTACCTGTTGGCCAGTGATTTAAACTGTTTTCTGTTGACATTCAAGTGTCACCATTCATCACACCCATCTGCAGGCTGATAAAACCTCCCAACTCACTGGAACTTAAAACCCTATTTATTTATTTATTACTCTTCTAGGCTAATGAGTTAGTGTGGACAAGTGAATGGAAAGATAGTGGTGAAGGATATAACTGGAAGAGTAAAGACAATGGCACAATACTCAGGTGTAGCACCAAGCTCTTATGCAATCTAAAATTGGCTCATCTAACCATCCACTGCATAATCATTATTAGAATATACGTATGCATTTCACCTCCAATTTGCTTGCGGAAAGCCAGAGGATAGACCAAGTATACAGTAAGGTCAATTGGATCTATAACATGGCTGATGTAATACAGGCAAAGCAATTTGGGGGATTATTAACTGTTCTTCAGCTTTATCAGGTTTAGGGGGAGAAGAAAATCTCTAGTCAAGAAGGAATTCTTGTCTCACAACAAGGGTATTGTGCCATATTTGAAGGCTCCTTCATACAGAAGGTATTACAGGACTTCTTTCTATTTTTTATTTTTTTTTTTTCTGGTAGTATTTGCTGATTTCTATCAGCTATCAGACAACTGTCTGGCTGAGCATTATAATAAGCATAGCTCTAGTTGACCTCCTCTATAACCCTACATGGTCATCCTCTTACTGGTGGGTATATCTTGCTCAGATGTCAAGTTATTTCAAGATTTGAATAGAGGAGGATGGGAAAGTTTACTTCATCTAAATAATAAAGTTATGAAGGAAATAATACAAGAGTTGTGATCAAATCCAAGGTCACTGCACTCAGTAACTCCAAATCTCTCCCCATTTCTGTGTATTTTAGACTAAAGGTATTTAGTCATCTCGTCAGCTAAGAATTCATTTTGTACAAGAACTGTTCCAGCAAATGAACACTGGTTAGTTCATAGGAAGCAATTTGGAACAGCTCAGTGGGAAGTTCCTTCCTACTCACTAAAGACAGATAACAATCCATGCTCCAAATCTAGAAGCTTCAGTTCCTTCACAGAGCTCCTTGCTTTTGAAAAATCATTTGATGACATTTCTAAACATAAATGGTCTTTTTTAGTTACTATTGGTATCCTGTAGTCTGTGGTCATGAATTTCAGATATTAAATGCATGTTCTATGAGAATTATTTCCATTCACTGTATTCTTGTATGTATTTTCTGCTTTTCAATTCTAATACATCTAATAATCATGTTATAAAGAGAATGTCTAGCCTATTGGATAGCCTAATCTATTTATTTACTCTTTATAAAACATTTTGTACAGGATAGGATGAGAATACTCCATTTCTAATACTGAAAAAAAAATTCTAAATAGATTCCATTTTGATAGTGGAATTATTTTTTTTTTCTTGCAGGCAAGCAAAATACAACAACTTCAAGCCAAAATCTGATGGGTGGATCACATTTGCGAAGACTAAGATGATTACAGAAAACAATATAAACTCACTGATAGATATTTCATGTATAATACATACTGAAGATATACATAATAACTGAATTCTATATTTGTATTAATGAGTACTTACTGAAGTAGTCCACATCTGCTTGAAAAGCTTAACAATTCAATATTCTAGTATTTTTTTACAATAATTTAAGTAGAAATTGTATTAAGCAGTTTCTGGAAATGTAAGCAGAATTCTTTATTTCTTAAATAGCTACTCTAAAAAGGAAGACTGTTGGTGTTCAGAAGAAAGAGGGACTCATTGCTGTCCTCCAAACTAAATCTGGCAATTCATCCATCTTGTTCTGTAACCTGCCTAAAGTAGTTACTACTACCTTGTAGAATACTCCTAGGTGAAGAAAGATTAAAAAAAAAAAAAAAAAAAGTGAGGACACAATCCATTAGTCAATAATGGACACTCAGATCCAAGGTGATGCTTTTCAAGTTTCACTTGCTACTAAGGTGCCTCCCATTTTTAAGTTTACCTAAACCATGCAAATTAAAGGTCATTTGTAATCTGCAAATGTTAGGTTAATCGAACAATACAGAATATTCCCATTTCAGATACATCTTCAATGGCAGTCTTGATAATAATTAATTTCAGTGGTTACCTGTTGTCAGTCACAGAACTAGTTCAGTGCTCACCTTGCCCAATCTAATGCTCAGCAATAGTTTAGTGGCTATTAATTACAACTCCACAACATAGCAGGTGCCCCATGCATCTCACCCCATTTATATTCTGGCAGGATAGTGCACCTCATTCTCATATGCACACAGCACCAAAGCAATTACTGCTAAAAGCAGGTGTATTATTCATTGTGCTATGAAAAGTTCTCTTTCTGGTAGAAAGGTAATGAGTACTTGAAAAGACTAATGTTTAATAATATTCTCTTAACAGATCATCTGTTAGAAATACTGATTAAAGGAAAGAATGAATGCCAGATCCACATTTGGTACTCATTTGCATAGCTCTACTGAAATCAATAACCCTACACAGAAGTCTAAATATGCAAGTAAAAAGTGCTGAGCTTTAAGACTGAGTCTTTGATCTCTGAGAGGCTGTCTGAAAATACACTTGAATTTCCCCAAATGATAGTTAAATGATAAGTATTTAAAATAAATAAATAAATAAAATTCTGAGAATAAGTCTGAATTATAGAGCTGAGACTTGGATGTAGATAGAAACCTTCTAGAGTAAGCACCATTCGTTGGATACCCCATTTTGGAATGAGAAATTCTTAAAGGACAAAAATGGATGACTAAGATGTAGAAAGTATCTTATCCTAGATGAATTTTACTTCCAAGTTCAGGTAAACTTAGTTACACAGCTTGATTCTCATCTACTTTTCTATCTGTAATGTAACACTGAAGCCCTAGAGAGATTTAATTCATACCCTGTGTTAGACTGTGAGTTTCAGAAAGGTATGAGGACTGATATTGCTCTGTCAGTGATTTGAGTGTGGAGCTGGATAGAATGGTAAAAACTGGATTCCAGGTCAGCAATATTATTGCATGCATTCCAAAGGACCTATGTTTGAAATATCAAAATAGATGAAATGTTATGAGAGGCCTCCCTTTTGATATCTGGCAGGTTAGATTCTGTCTATAAACGTGCACATGGTTTTAAAAGGGAACACTCCTTTGTAGCATCCCTCTGTAAATGGAAAAATATGAAAGGCGCAAAACCTGTAATTAAAAAAATAAAAAGGAAAATTCTGTGGAAAAAAAATCCCTGCAGCAAGCAGGAATATTATTCAATGAACTGCATTAATATTCATAAGCTGAAAAAAAAACCCCAACAGTTAAAATGGATAAATAGCTATTGCTTCAATTTGTAAAGACTGTTTTTAAATTCTTAGCTATATTCTTAGCTTTATTTTTGACCAATATATTTTAATGTGACTGTAGTTAAAGCATAATAAACTGCTGGACAAATTCTCAAATTTACTATATTCACTTCTGAATTATGTGTACCTTGGAGACAGTTTCAGAAATGAAGACTGCAAAATACTTCTGGAAGAAATGCTATTACTCTGTTTTAAATTAAGCTGAGGAGAAAATGTGAAGTCTTGTGAATAGTTGATATATATTTACTTTCTTTTACCTGCAAAATTTCACTAATGTTTGTGGTAAGCATGGAGATGTTTGTTTACTAAAGGTAGCTTAAAGTCTTATACTTAAGAAAGCTTGTGTGTGTAAGTGAAAAGCGGATTTTTTCATCAATATAAACCAGAAGCATTTTCAAAGATTACCATGTTCCTTCCTGCTCTAGTGAACATTTATAGTCAAGGAGAAGTGCCTACATTTTCCATTTTTTCCTTAGTATTCTCTTACCAGGGGTACCTTAAGAGACATAAATCATTTTTGTGTCCCTTTATGTAGCTTATTGGTGAATGCCATGGGAACTTAAGATGGTATAAATAATTTTGTGGGTATTTATGCTGTTTATTGTTGAGAGTTCAGAATTTTGTACTAGTTCTACCAGCAGCCTTCAAACAGAATAGATTCTCTTCAGATTTCAGGGCAAATATGAAGCAGCTGACAGTGTTTCTTCAAGCAGGAAATAAAAACAAATACCCAGTGGTATTGGTAAGTGTTAAGTCCTGAGGATGCAAATCCTTTATAACACTGACTAGAATTATTCATGTGAGCAAAGTTATGCACATGGTGAAATGGCTAAGGATGGGAAGCTAATTTGTCAAACCCTTTTACTGCAGTTCTGCCAACATATACATATAATTCAGTAATTTCCACATCTAACAGTATGTGGAAGGCTCCCCATCTTGTTCAGTGGGAGAAAGATGATTGCAATAGTAGTCATTCAGCATACTTGAAAGTCTACTGTTTTTATATATAGCCATGAAAAACATAATTTCTTATCCCAACAACTTTTGCATTTTCAACTTTAGACTTACACAATCTCTTCTTCTAAGGCAAAGCCTAACTCCTCATTTTATCTTTCAGGAAATAGAAAGAAACATAAAGAAATATGTGTAAGTGCATTTCACCAAATTAGCATTAATTTTGCTTTTAATTGCCGTGTGTTTCCAGGGTTGTTGCTCTGATGAAAATTTTTAAAACACCAAATAATTTTGTCAAAAAAAAAATTTCAAAAATTTTCTGTGGTAGGCACCCAATCTTAACTATACCTCATCCGGCATCTGAGTTTGTATCAAAAATGCAAATTAGAAAACAATTTAAATAAATACTTTTAAATATGAAATCATTACAGAAATTATTGCAGATCTTACAGTTTTTCACACATATTTGTTAAAGGTTCATAATATTTTATACAAATCTCAAAGAAGAATATCTGATGACAGACTGTTGATTTTCAGTTGTGTATTTTTTGATTAACATTATTTCAGATTCCTTCAAGAGCCACATAAAATTAATATTCATATTAATACATCTACTGACTTTTTGGTCTGGGAAGCAGATTATACTAGTGTTAGATTCAGCAGACACATATTAAGAGTTCCTCACAGAATCACAGAATCATTCAGGTTGGAAAAGACCCTTGGGATCATCGTGTCCAACCATTAACTCTACTTGCAAGTTCACCCCTATACCATATCTCCCAACACCACATCCAAGCAATACTTAAACACAATCCAGGGATGGTGACTCAACCACCTCCCTGGGCAGCCTGTTCCAATATCCCACCACTCTTTCCGTGAAGAAACTCATCCTAGTGTCTAGTCTAAACCTACCTTGTTTAAGCTTGAAGCCTGTCATGGTTTAGGGTCAGGGCAACCCCCAGACCGATAACAGACACTCTCTTTTAACCCCCCTCCCTCCCCAAAGGAGGAGAGAAAAGGAATAAGGGAGAGAGACTTAGTGATTAAAAAAAAGGAAACTAGAACAATTTAATGAAAAAATGAAAATTAAATATATACAAATATGTACAAAGCCAGTACTGAATCCAACCCCCCTGATGGTAATTACGTCACCCTCACTGATGCTGTGGAGGAGCTGGACTCTGGCACAAGGTCTCAGGAGCGAAAAAAAAAAACAAAAACACAACACGAGAGTCAAAGCAAAAAGAAGAGAGACCGGAAGCGAAAAGGAACCAATCTCCAGACCCCCGAGCTTTATATACTGGATATGACGTATATGGGATGGAATACTTCATTGGTCAGTTTGGGGTCACCTGTCCTGTCCACTCCTCCCCACAGGTGCAGTCTTTCACTTTTCTGCACCCCTCAGTGCAATACACAAATTCTAGCAATGGCCTTGGTTTGCATTCCATCCCTGGTAGTAACTCTAAACATGAGGTGTTATCACTGCTAGAAGCGGACACTGTCTGCAAAACATGCTGCTAACTCCAGAAAGCGCAGCCAGTTAGAAAACCTGAGCTGAAAAAGTAAAATCACTGAACAGAATTTGCTCGGTTTTCACCCAAACCAGGACAAAGCCTCTAGTTCTGTCACTAATTACCCGAAAAAAAGAGAACAGCACCAACATCTCCACAGTGTCCCTTCAGGTAGTTGTAGAGAATGATGTCTCCCCTCAGCCTCTTCTTCCTGAAACTAAACAGACCTAACTCCTTCAATCAATCCTCATATGATCTATTCTCCAGTCCCTTGACCAGCTTCATTGCCCCCCTCTGCATCCGCTCCAGCACCTCAATATCTTTCTTGTACTGAGGTGCCCAAAACTGAACACAGTACTCGAGGTGAAGCCTCACCAGTGCTGAGTACAGAGGAACAATCACTTCCCTATTTCTGCTGGTCACACTATTTCTAATACAGGCCAGGATGCCGTTGGCCTTCTTTGCCACCTGGGCACACTGCTGGCTCATATGCATTCTCTTGTCTATCAGAACCCCCAGATCTCTTTCCCCAAGACAGCTCTCCAACCACACGTCCCCAAGCCTATAGCATTGCAAGGGGTTGTTGCAGCCCAAGTGCAGGACCCGGCCCTTGGCCTTGTTGAAACTCATCCCATTAACACTGTCCCAGTGATCCAGTCTATTTAAGTCACTCTGGAGAGCCTCCCTATCCTCACGCAGATCAACACTCCCACCTAACTTAGTGTCATTTGTGAATTTACTGATGATAGATTCTATGTCCTCATCAAGATAATCAATAAAGATGTTAAATAGAAACAGCCCCAACACTGAGCCCTGAGGAACGCCACTTGTGACCAGCTGCCAACTGGATTTAATACCATTGGCCACTACTCTCTGGGCCTGTCTGTCCAGCCAGTGCTTGATCCAGCAGATCATATTCTCATCCAGGCTATGAGCAGCCAGTTTTTCCATTAGCAATCTATGGGGAACAGTGTCAAATGCTTTCTGGAAGTCCAGGTAGACCACATCTACAATCTTTCCCATGTCCAATAGTTGGCTCATCTTGTCATAGAAGGAGATCAGGTTCGTCAGGCAAGATCTGCCTTTCCTAAACCCCTGCTGACTGGGCCTGATCCGTTTATTATCCTCCATATGGCTTGTAAGAGCACTCAAGATGATCTTCTCCATGACCTTTCCTGGCACCGAGGTCAGACTAACAGGCCTATAGTTACTTGCATCCTCCTTTCTGCCTTTTTTGTAGATGGGCGTCACATTTGCTAACCTCCAGTCCATTGGGACCTCCCCAGTTAGCCAGGACTTCAGATAAATAATAGAAAGTGGCTTGGCAAGCACATCCGCCAGGTCTTTTAACACCCTAGGGTGTAACCCCTCTGGTCCCATAGATTTGTGTGCATCCAAGTGGTGTAGAAGGTCACTGACCACCTCCTCTTTAATCCTGATAAACTCATCCTGTTTTCCCTCCCCTTCTCCCATCTTATGAGGCTGGATGTCCAGGGAATAGCTTGTTCCACTGCTGAAGATTGAGGCAAAGTAGGTGTTAAGCACCTCTACTTTCTCCTCATCCTTTGTTACTAAGTTTCCCTCTGCATCCAATAAAGGATGGAGATTTTCCCTAATTATCTATTTGTTGTTGATGAATTTATAGAAACATTTTTTATCACCCTTAACAAGCATAGCTGCGCTTTGGCCCTCCTAATCTTCTCCCTGCATTGCTTCACTACATCTTTATAGTCTACATGAGAAACCTGTCCTCTCTTCCAACAGTCATAGACTCAGCTCTACATTGCTAAGCAAACAGGTGTGCAGTGTTTCTCTAAAGAACTTTCTTCCTTACCTTGTTTGTCAGCCTGTGGGAACATTATGGAAAGAGACCAGAAGTGTATTAAAAAGAAGTAGAGCTGTCAGGAGGGTCCATTCGCCTTCAGGGAGCAAGATGGAGGAGGGGACAAGATGGGGAGATGCTGAATTGAAAAAAAAATATGCTCAGGTGTTCTGGCAACTGTGTTTTTCAGTTCCTCCGTTCCCTCAATTCATTGCAATCCTGACCATTTTGAAAGTGAGATTATTAATCTGCACACCAACGAGTGCCTGTGTGCATGACTGAATTATTGTGTTTATGAATCTTGGGCAGTGTTTTTTCTTCATTCATTAGACATAATTTTTCATATTTATGGAGGGCTGACAACACTAACCTCTGGACTTTCTATCTATTCTTTACCAAGACATGATCATGTTTTAGCAGCTCCCCTGTGCAACCATTTAGGAAGACGTCTTCTGCATTTTATAGACAATTTCACCAAAAGCCTTATTTAGCTTCCTAAAAATTGAAAGCAGCCTTCAACTGTGGAAAGCAGCAGATGGGAAGTTGTCTGCTGGTAGCCAGGGAAAGCTAAAGAGATACATAGCTCCTGAGTGTAATTTACTGAAGACAGCTCTCAAAGGTTTACTCTAAAATTCTTTGTTTAACCACAATTAATGCTGAAACCACAGCTTTCACATGGCTGAGTTCTGCAGCAGCTATTAACATTATTATTCCAAAACACCAAGGGAGTAACAGAGTGCTCTGTAAGGAATGATGCATCTTTCTTAAAGTCTGTAATTCTAGCATTTCAATATACTAGAGAGCCCATTCAGGTACCTTAATGGTGTGGGCAAATTTTCAACAACTCTCAGTGGCAGTTGTGGGTTGCTGACAGAGCCACTGAAAATCCAGCAAACTTTGTGTAAGTATTCGCCAGAAAATCACCTCCTTTCAAAAGTGGAGATCCTGAAAATTCCTAAAATTTCTCAAAAACATTTGGATTTATACAAGCAGAAAGTTTGAAAATCCAAGGTGAAATATAGTCACAAGTGTTACATACCCTAGCAGTGCGATGGGTTGAGAGTATTTGAGTTTGATCTTTCACAGCTATGATTCAAGCATCATGTTCAGATTCATGGGGGCTAGTGGATCCCTAGAGTGAAAAGATGCCAAGGACTTTGCTCAAGGCCACAAAGGAAAACTCTGTGGCGGAATCTGGAACAAGAAACATCTATTTTCTTATAAAAAAAATCTGACTAACTGTCCTTTCACCTGTCCCTTTCTATGATCAGGGGCTATCTGTGATAATGCAGATGGACAGATGCATTTACACCCACTGGGCAGGCCAGATGCAGAAAAGTAATGAATAACACTTTTTTTTCTTTTATGAAGAACAATACTCAACCAAAGTATTAAAAAATAATCTTTGATTAGTATTCATAACATATGTCTGTGAATTAGACAATAAAGTAATACCGTAACTATTACTTGACACATGTTAAATTATTTGTTCTGTGACACAGTGGGAAAGTCTGTATCAGGATTAGGGGAGAAAAACACATCTGCCCATATTTGCTCTTTCTAGTCTTCTACTCAGTTCATTAGGTACAACAATTCTAAATTTTGATGTCCTTAAATTAAGTAAACATCATCAGACAGTGGACCTCCTCCACATCCAGCCCGAATACTCAAACAGTAATGAACTTTAATCAAGAGCAAGGAATCTTTGTATCATGGAATCACAGAATGGTAGAGGTTGGAAAGGACCTCTGGAGATTATCTCATCCAAACCCCTTGTCAAAGCAGGTTTGCCATATTGCACAGGAACACAACTGGGGGGGATTTGAAATGCTACAGAGTAGACTCCACAACCTCTCTGAGCAGCCTGTTCCAGTGCTCTGTCACCATCAGTAGTTTTTTTTTTTTATTTTTAATTTGTTCCAGTTGCCCCTTGTCCTATCACTGGGCACTACAGTGGCCACATCCTCTTGACACTCACAGTTTAGATATTTATAAGCATTTATAAGATCACCTCTCAGTCTTCTCTTCTCCAGGCTAAACAGAAGCGGGTCCCCTAGTGTTACCTTGTAAAAGAGATATTCCAGTCCCCTAATCACCTTTGTCCATTGCTGGACTCTCTCCAGTGATGTATTAACTTAAAAAGGCTCAGAATTCAGCTCTTTGAGAGGACTATTCTTCCCAGCAGCTAACATTTTAAACATATGGTGCAGCCTAACAAGCACCATAAACCAGGATGCAAGAGGCTGCCTCAGAAGGAGCGATCCTCCCTACACTCCTTTTGTGGGGCTCTTTCTTTCCAATATCAGGAATTTCTTTCCAGGTCCTCGAGTCTCATAGGGTTTTTTTTCTCAATTTTTCTTCCATTGCTGCAAAAGACTTCTAATACCACTGCAGTCAGAAGTTCTTCTTTTCTTATTTGTCATTCAAAGCTTTGTCTTCTCTAGTCCACTGATGTATAATTCATTACAGCTTTGTGTACTGAAATCAAGTAATGATGGGTCACAGTAAGTTAATAAAATGCTACATTGCCTGCTTTTCACAAGGCATGACATGTGGCATATTCATTCGGGAGCAACATAAGATTCAAATGTCAGCACTGACTATTGTAAGAAATAGGATTCAATGGTGGTGTTGATTTTTTCTTAACTAAGAAGAGGATTGTTCATTCTTTTTTCTCCCTTCCCTGACAATTCATGGCGCTGCTTCTTGTATTGCTATCAACTTTTGGGCTCTTTCCAGGAAGTGATAGCAGTTCATATCTGGAACATTTTAATTAGACACAGGTGAACCAATGTAGACAGACTAACAAGAACTGGCCAGGTATCAAAATTTCTCACTTTTTCTGATTTAATTATTTTTCATTCCTGAAGTAATGATGTATAGTCAGAGTCAGACTCCTCTATTATAATAAAAAAAAATGCATTCAGCCCTGAAACAAACATTATTTCTATTGAACAATAAAGCTTAAAAATAAAGATGTATCATTTCAAAACGTAAAATGAAAAAGTGCAAAAATAGTTAGCCTATTTTCTATTTCAATGAAAGGCTGCGCACAGTATAGTACAGTAATGCTTGAGTTAACTCCAAATGAACAGACTAGTCGACTGGGCTACAATCAATTGATTTTGCTTCCCCAAACTTCAGTTAAAAGGATGATAATATTTTCTTCACATTGGGACATTATACAGAAAGGAACCCATGCACATCCTTTAACTGTAATTCACTACACTGCTGTTTACAGGTTCTTTGCCTCTACAAAATGAGATCACATCTCTTTAAGGGAGCATGTAAAAAGTACATAGATATACTCTAAGAAGATATGTCTGCAGCTGTCCCCAAACATAAATCATAAATAAAAGCTACTAGGAAAGATAAACTAATGAAGCTCTGATACACATTTCTCTGCTTTCATTTCTCTCTGAGCTCTTGAATCTTCTTCAATTAAGTAAGAGTCCACTGGAGGAGGATAGCTGAGTCAGATCAATCTGTACTTCACTGACAGCCAATTAGAACCTCATCACAGCACAAAACTCAGTCTAAAAAGGTTCTTTGCACCCTGTCTGGGGATGTGTGCACACTTCACTGCCATCCTGTGCTTCCAGATCAGAAACTCTGCTCTAAAAATGTCAAGACATTCCATTACAAGATACGGCTTTATGTCTTAAATCTAATATCCATTAGTCCTAACTCATTCTACCTCCTGTTCTCCAGGAAAAAAAAAAAGTTTTATCTCAGCAAACCATCTGGATCTGACAGGCAAAATAGTTCCCTCTACTCAGTCCATGTAGCTCTGCATACATTAATGGAGTATGTATACTTCTATACATCTAGTTTGTGAGACCACACAAAATGTTTCTAAACCTAAGATTTTAGAGAGAAATATCTCAATTCTTGTTCAAGTTGTGGTTACAAGGGAGCCATGAAAGAGCTCTAAGGAAGTATAAAGTTTGGACGTTAACCAATGGCACAGGCAAATAAATACTTCAATTAGTTCTTTTGGAGGAACTGTGCTGCTGTCAGCAATTAAAGGTATTTTGCTTTTTGATGTCTCTTAAAAAACACTTGCATCCAGGAATTATACACGTTACTCATGATTCAGGGGAAATGAGTGAACTGTTGCCTGATTAACACAGACCGCTGTAGCAGTCAAAGAAATAGAGAAACACTTCAAAGAGGTTATGTTTATAGGGAAAAGAAGAAAGAGAATAAAAAAGGGGATGGGAGGGAAAAAAAAAAAAAAAGCAGGTCTTTCTTTCTTGTGTTGTTTTGGTTTGTTTTGAGTTTGGGTTTTCGTTGTTATTTTTTAGAAAAAGAAGAAATTATACCATTTTATAATACAAGCTGGTATTTTAGATGAGTAGTAATTAAAGAACAAGATCAAATTTAAGGAAACCTTGGGGACCAACATTTCCACATTAAAAAGTCACTTCTGTAAGAACTCAATAACCGTGTAGGTTTCTGTGTAAAAGGAACAGTAAATAAAATCAAGAAGTAGAAGAAAAATCCTCATTATTCAGTACTCTGAAATCCTCTGTAGAGAAAATCACTGCAACCTGTATGTTTTTGTACATCAAACTGGTCATCAATTCTATGATACATTAAAACATTCTTCATTAGAAAAAATAAATGCAAAATTATGACAAACGGTTTAATTAGTATATCTGAATTTCTCTCATTTTTCCTTTAATATTTCTTCATTCTAACTAGAGACAGGTTTGGGGTTTTTTTCATATATATATATATATATGAGGTGAAGGTACTTGGACAAGTGGATAAGAGACTGACATAAATGTCACTTTCTCTGTCATATTTGTTTCCTGCTCAAGAGAAAGAGTGTTGATCACTGATCTTCGAGAACATTCACTCCTTTTCTGTCTCCTTTCAACATGTCTGTAAAAAGATGTCTTTGATGGGCTTTTTCACTGTGTTCTTTATAAATGTTTCCTTGGACCCCTGATCTAAATTTTAAACTTTATGACAACAATTTTTTCCTGCTTCATCTCACACTTACATAGATATAATAAATGAATTTTTCTCTCATGCTCAAGAATGACTTTTATTATGATTTCTAGTAAAGTGCAGGCAAAAAATCATGACTCAGAAGGAAAAAAAAAAAAAAAGCATTGTAAGGGTGATTCAGAAACCCTAGGATAAAGCCAAATATGAACAAAGATAATTCTTTGACGTCATTGTTTTTGATATTTACAAGCATGGAGGTTTCACTATAACCATGAAAAGCAGAACTTTGTTAAAGAAAAAATAATTTTGCCTTGCATTGTATATGTTTGACAAAGGATGCAGGGATACAAAAAGGAAAGCTAAGGCTTCCCTTGAAATCAAGCTGGCGAGGGAGGTCAAGGACAACAAGAAAAGCTTCTACAAGTATG
>JAOEGS010012180.1:50145-92580 GCA_025447755.1 Corythornis vintsioides | reverse complement strand
TCGGGCAGGGGGGTTGGACTAGATGATCTTCTAGGTCCCTTCCAACCCCTAATATCTATGAATCTATGAATCTAATAGGTTATCTAGAGGCCAGAAATGATGACACGGAGATAAAAAACCAACTCACTGCATTGTTTGGTTCTTTAATTTCTGAATCTTAGAGAAAGCTTTTGTAGCATTCTGCTTGCATTGCATGCAGCTTCAACTGATCCTTACCTTACTGAGCCATTCAGCAAGGTATGCTGCTCCATATCCAAACCAAACTCTGAGATTAAGGAAGCTGCTATTTCTGACAATAAACAGAGTAATTTCCATAGCACTAGTTCAGGACATGAAGTAACCTGCCTCTGGAATGATCATTACTGGTTCCATTACCTCTGCCTCTGAAGCAACTGGTAAGACACACAATGTACATTCAGTTTCAAATGCATCACCTTTGAGTAGATCTTTAGGAGTTCTCACATAACCATGATACTACGCTTTGTATTCTTCAAAAAAGGTTTTGGGCATAAACCTGAGGAGTTTTGTATTGTTTGTATCACCTTTCTCTGAATCATCTTTTGGTCTTTCAAAGATTGGGTTACGGTGTTCAAGGTACTGATGGGTTTGTATATCATTGTTAGAGATGTGCATTATTTCTGTGATAACCATTATGCATTCTAATAGTGCATTAAGAAAATGTTTTCATTAAGTGATCCTCAGTGGCATTTTAGTCTTCTGAACATTAAGCTTATAACACAGTACGGTAGAATGGTAGAATTGTTCTTTGTTCCATTTTGCATTGTTAAATGTATAAAATTTTGCTTTTTTCCCTTATATGTTTTTTAATCACCTAGCTTTTGTTATTTTGCTATCTTAAGTAACTCAGGCTTATTTCTCAGTACTTAGCAATACTGCTTTATTCACAAGTTTCTGGCATTCCCTAATTTGCTTTTCTCTTGAGCTGGAACAGACCTCTTCAAATCATCTAATCCAACCCCCTGCAAAAGCAGAGCTGAGGTCAAAGTTAGATCAAGTTTCTCAGGACCTTGTGAAGGATACAACCTTCTGACCAACATGTTTGCGTTTGACACTTCTTATGGTAGTGACAGATTTTTTTTCTTTTTTTTTTCCTTCCCTCCCTCAATACCTATTAAGAATTTCCCTTCCTGCAACTTGTCTGTTGCCTCTCATCCTTTTGCTGTGCATTTCAAAGGTGTTCAGGTATTTTGACTGTTGTGTCACTTCCGAGTTCCTGGGCCTGTAACCAGTTGGTCATGTATAGTTCATATACTGCAACTGAACTGCTAATAGGAAGTTAAAGCAGTGTTTTAAGAGACTTCACCACTGCTTCCTCTGATTTCTAGAAATACGCCTTTTCCTACAAGCTTAACTTTGGCAAAGGGAAGCACCTATCCTGTTAATTGGTCCAAGAAAAACCATTGGGTCCATGTCCAGTCCACAGGAAGCGGGAAAGGAGCCCGATGTTCATTGCTGTGGCGACTTCAGCATTGGAAATATTCAGACCAAAGAATTTGAGAGTTAAGTTTTGTAGTTGCTTTGGCTGCATGGTGAGGAGATCTGGATTGTTTCAGAGCAGAAACCTTGTTTCAATTTCAGTGAAAACAGGAAGAATTTTCTAGCTGATGTTTCCTGTCATAGTTTTGGTGTGCCTGAATGGATTAATCAGGGTATCCAGATCTCTGTGGCATCTTTTTTTGTCTGAAAGTGTTCATTCTGAAACAGTTTGGTGTTTCAGTGTTTTCAAGGTGGTACTTTCAGATCTGTGCCAGTTAGATGGACACAGCTCAAATGACCAATTGTGATGGTAAGTAATGTAGGTTTTCTGTATGTAGCAGCTGTCACTACAGGTGACTGCTGTAATTCGGTGAGCAATGGCTTGTTGAATGCCAATGAACCCTTCACTTGCTATTTCTCCTGTAGTCTTTTTAAGTCAGGGAAGTGCTGGGAGTAGAAAGTGTCATTTCCATTAGTAGGGTAAAGAACCTCTCTCCCCATGTGAAATGAAAAAAGTAATGTATCCTTGAGGCAATAAGATCAAGTTGCACATAAAATTTAATTCAGATGTGGCTGTGCTAATACGGTGAATGAACTGGAGACAAATCTGAAATCCCAAAATAATCTCTCTCATTCCCAGATTCTGAAAACCACAGGAACCAGCACTGTATTACCCATATTTATGTCTTGCTTGAATGTAGTAGCTCTCAAAATTACCCTTTGTAGTCAAAGCCAATCATTCTTCTGATCTGGCCTGTTTGTGTTTGGTTTGTTGGTTTGGGGTTTTTTTTTTTTGATATCTTGAATATGAATTACTAAAAGGAAAAGCAAAGAATTATTTAATTACATATTGTGCATATATGTGTATTTATGTGAAGTATTTAGACAAAGCACATTAAACCTCTTTTTTTCCTTGTATATGACTGCACATTAAACCCTTCAACCATAACTGAAGTTCACCCCCACAGCAGAAGCATGTACAGCCTGTCACTTGAGAGGCTATATTCTATGTTAGCTGTTGTAGGCATGTTTACCCCTGCCTGTCACGTTTGGTACATATGATGTAGTCATTGCCACCTCAAGTCTGCTCAGTCAGGTCCCTGGTGTGATGAAATGCTTCATTGCTTGTGTTCCCTTTCACAGCTCTAGACTTCTAGGACATTGTGTGCCATTTCCACTTTTCTATATTGTACTCTGGCCTTGAAAAGTGAATTTCAGCCCCGTGCAGCACTGCTGAAATGTGTCTTGAAGGAAATTGCATCTTCTGAGTTACAGGTTTTGTAGAAACCAGGCCCACAAAGGTCTGTTGATTTTTTTTCCTGGCTAAGGACTTGCCAGAGACTGGATCTCTTGGATGTGTCAAGATCAGTGCATTAAGTCATGCTTTGTTTTGCTTCAGTCCAATTGGATCTTCCAGCCTCATGAAAACTTCAGAAGCCATTTGAATATAATCCATTAACTCTGGTTTCCGCAGTCAGATTTATGACAAATGCTGGAGTAATCTTAAAATAATCACCCATATCTGTAAAAAGAAATGGTTTTCTTTAGGTTCCCAAAAATCCCACTCCCCCTGACACTTCAGTAGAGAAGGTGGGTTTTTTTTGGAATTTTTGGAATCCTAAAACACATGCCTGAGGATTGCAGACCTGGCTAGCAATAGCTTTGATAGATGGGTGGTTTCATTTTGAAAGTCTCAAACTATTGTTTCCTTTTTATTTTTGGAGTTGAACTGATTTGATTCAAGTCAGTAAAGTGGCAGACTGTCCTGTTTTTGTCTGGAGATCTATTTTAAAGTGCTTACATATAAAGCATTTGCTTATAGGAGGATGAGCTTGGTGGCTTATAGAGAGGAAGGAGGGCCCATTGCTTGAATAGTGAACAGCCAGTGCCTTTTGCATGGTGTTTCATCAGTATATCCTTGGATGTTACATGTACCTGCCTAGACAGTGTAACAAGCTGGTATAATATCCACAACACAGCTAAATGTGTGTTGGTGTCCAAGCAGTTGACTGCTGATATATTGGTGCACTGAGCCTCAGATGTCCTTGTGGCTCATTTGCTGCATACTCTGAATATTCTGTTGCATGGGCTGAATTGGTTCAAGTTCCATAATCTCACTTAGGAAATATCAGAGGAGTGTGTAATGGATTTTCTTTCAGACATGGGGCCATTTGAATCTGCCTGTTTATTATGTGTTTGGCTTGGACATCAGCACGATAAAGGAATTGTTCTTGTCAGTGATGTGTGGGAGGTTTACAAAGGGGTCCATTAGATGTGATTGTGTCTGTAGTACCAGAAAGGTTGATGTACATGTTTTCTTCACTTTCCAAAGAGATGGCACAACTAGAGTCATAGTAGTGATGCCAGTGTGGTTTGGTGGAGACTGTAGCAAGAGTGAGAGTACCTGTTGTGCTCTGAGAGCTGTTCAGAGATGCTCTCCCTTCTCCCAGGTGACCTGTTGGAGAACAATGGAGCAGTCTGCCTCACAATTCTTCTGTGCTTGTTCTTAGGCATGGGTGCAAGACTGATTTTTTTAGGAGCATGCATCCCATCTGCCTTGCCAGATACTCTCATCAATGGTAAAAATTACTGAATTTGATGAAAAGTAAAATCACTGAACAGAATTAGTTCTGTTCTCATTCAAACCAGGACAACAGTCTATACCTATGTATGATTTTCAGAGTGCTGTTTTTACAGTCCTTAATATTGCTGGTTAGGGTAATGGGATGTGGAGGAGACTGGTTTGCCCTTCAGTTTTGTGGACATCATGTTGTAAAGGGGTTTTGGTTTGTTCTGTGGGTTTCGGTCTTTTTATTTACTTTTTTATTTACCTTTGCTGTGTTCCTGTTGCATATTATCACAGCTTCATAAGGAAGCTGGGTGAATCCTACCCATCCCCTGATGGAATGCATCTGTGAGGACATTGTAAGAAGGACAAATGCTGCCAGAAATACAGAGAAGACAAAATAACATTTATGCATAATAACTCCCCTACTATACCCCAAGGTTTTTCGAGATAACGGTAGTTAATCTTAAATTTCTTCCTGTAGCAATCTGAGGTTCACTTTGTGATATAAAGGTATCTGTTTTTTCATTAAACTGCTCACCTTAAAAGCTATGCTTCCTAATATTACTACAGATAGTTTTGCTTTTGTTAATGGTATGAGGTTATTTAGGTAAACCCACCCCCAGGCTGTCTGTAGTATTAGTTGACAAAGCAAGGGGAATGGTTTCCTCTTTGTTTACACTGTGTCCTCCTCCTCCACAGTAGACTGTGACTTGGAAAACTCCAAGGTAATCTCACTCCTATGCAAACTTGTGTATGATGATTTTTTTTTTTTTTAAACTGATGAAGTGAGCCTGGTGTATCACTCTCTTGATTATTCAGAGCATGAATCTTATTCAAAACTAAGCTGTTGCAAAAAGCAAGTGGAGTCATTGTTCCTGTATCCTGTGGATGTAGCTTGATGACTGTAAATTTAAGCTTAGTGTTTTTTAGAATGTTCCTGGACTAGAAATGTTAATTACCTGCAGTAGGCTTAATAAGCTTTTTATAATCAGGGAGAGATGGAACAGAAGCTCATATTCTACCCAATGGGGTTTGGATTAAAAGGTAATGGGGTAAATATGACTTGGAACATACTTGCTTCTTGATGGCATATTAAAAAAAAAAAAAGCCTCCAAAAGAAAGCCAGTCCTGCTAGTGACCATAATGTCACCATACTGTCCTAGTGACCAGACTGTGGTTTACTATGTTTTAATAATTTCTCAGGAAAACAGTAATCTCAGTGAAAAAGTGAATGTGTTGCTTCCCTGACTTTCTCAAAGATTAATTTTTAATGCTTCTTTTCTTACAGAAAGCAGGATTTTTTTCTTTTGAAGTACAAGATAGTGTATCTTCTAAAGCTCTTTTGGCAGTATATTCAACCATTCTAAGTGGGAAATGTTTAGGGTCATCACAGGGTCAAGTTGTGCATCCCCAGGAGTCATTCTATTGGTTCAAGTAACAATATAAATATATATATATCTATATGAATCTTAGCAAAAGAACAAATTCATTTTCTTTTAAGAGAGACAAAAATTATATTTGGATCATCACTAGAAAAAAAAGGATGACTTCACTAGTTTTAGCTCTTTTATTGATCCTTTTTCTGAAAGAGTTAGCTGAGCCTACATGCTTCTGATGGGCTAATGCTTGTCACCTCTGTGATGAGCTGTCATCTGAGTGAGAAAGACCAGCTCTGCTTGTTGCCATCGTTGACATTTGCATGGCACTTTGGGCTGCAGCTGCTCAGGGATCTGGGCTTTAGAGTGTTGTAATAGGTACAGTGGCAGGTTGCTGAGAGATGATCAGAAGCCTCTTAAAGCACAACAGCACCTGGAAACAAATACAAAACATGGAAGAAGCATCCCTCTGAAGATGTGCTCATTGTGATTTGTCACTCTCAAAGTCTCAGTTTTGTCTGCTTCACAGGAAGGACCTCTGGATATCCTGAAAGAGATGGGCATGCTGAGAATGGAGGAGGGTGTTTCAAAGGGTTGAAAGCACCAGCTCCAGGACTGGAATTCTGGTAATGGGAACTTGCACTGAAGCACACACAGCAGTGATGTTTCTGTCAGAATGTAGCTGCTCAGTGACCTGTTAAGTTTCCATTCACAAAAGGGCTAGCACACAAAAGCCATCCTTCTCACTGAAAAGTCACTGCTCATCTTTCCATTTTTCTCCTCATCCATAAACAGGTTAATTTTTAAGGAAAAGAAAGCTTTGCTTAATGGTCAAAGGAAAAACAATGGTTAGATTCCCTTTTTATAGGAAGGGCAGGTGTAGGTATGGGGAAGCAGAGAACCTTTAAGGCTGTTCTTAAAAATCTCCATCTAACCTAGCTAGGCAGGATTCTGCAGCTGTCAGCATGAGAATCTAATTCATGGGAGGAAGAAAATACTATGTAAAGTTGTTGTTTTGTTTTGTTTTTAAGGGGAAAAAAAACCAACCCACACTTCCCTGGTTGAATATTTTTGAAATGTTTACCCTTAAAGAATACACAACACACCATGTTGTAAACAATTGGCAAAGTATTTTGAAGATGATGACAGCTCTTTTAGAACTCAGTTTTTCCTTTCTGGGTCTACTCCAATTTTCCTGGCACTGCAACATGTCTTTTTCACTCTTCCCCCCCTACCTCCCACCACTTCTCTTGAATGCCAAAAAACACAACTCTGTGTTACATCAGAGGCTTAATCTCTGGGCAGAGCAGGAGGTAAGCAGGTGTGGTGTCTTGCTGCTCTTCCATTGCTCTGAGCTTTCCTCTGTTATGTTTATTCTTGCAATTCTGTTTCCCACTGTTAGTTGCTTCATGTGGTTTTTCTCTCACCAACTCAGAGCAACCACCGATCCTTCTCTTTTCTGATCTCAAACCAGGGACCAAAGACCATTAAATTTCAAAACCTTCCCTACACTAGTTATATCTCTGATACTAATCTCCTCTCTGCATTCCCTCCCCATTGCAAAAGTATTGTGTATCTAAAGCCAGAACCCTCTTCAGAGGGGAGATCAGTATCTGTGGTTTCATTTTACTGTCTTTTTGACTGAATCACTGTGGCAGGCACAGCTGAGCCAGCACTAACACCAGTCCTGGCACACTGGGGCTGCCACTGGCTGTTTCCTGCTGTCCTCACCACCTCCCACCAGGGACCCTATGTTTAACTTGGGTCGCATGGCTGCTCTTGGCCTAAATTACTTCTGCTGCACTAACCATAGCAAGCAATCATTTTTAAGCTGACAGCTTAAAGATGGTGGCAAAGACAAAATAAGTTGATGCTAGCACTACTTCCAGATGGTATATAAAATGGCAGCATTTTGATTTTTACAGTATTACAATGGGGGTGAGGAGTAGGGGAAGTGTTCTTGTGATCTTTTGGTTTGGTGCTACGATAGGTACTAATGATCTCTCTGGTGGATGTTAGCACCAGCATGATATTTATCCACCTAGTAGTACCTGTGAAGAGCAAACTTGAACCAGTCAAAAACAGGTCTCTAGTAATTTCCTCACTTGTGAGTTGCATTGCAAGTTTCTCCCAAGATGTGCAGTCTTTATTCTTGTTTGTAAGGAAATCCTTTCAGAAAACCTCTGAGCGTTGCAAACAAAATCTTTAACATAGCAGCAAGAGATCAAATTTTAGAGAAAAGCATTGTACTGTTGTTTTACAGATTTCAAGTATTCCTATCAGACCAATTTTTGGCACCCCTTTGTTGTTGTTGTTAAAGCCAGGAGCATCAGTTAGCATGAGTACAACTGTGTAAGGACAGGTGCAGCTGTCATAGAATCATAGAATGGGTTGGGTTGGAGGGGACCTTAAAGCTCATCTAGTTCCAACCTGTCTGCCAGGGGCAGGGGCACATCCCACTAGACCAGGTTGCTCAAAGCCCCATCCAGCTTGCCCTTGAACACATCCAGGGATGTGGCATCCACACCTTCTATGAGCAAACTGTTCCAGTGCCTCACCACCCTCACAGTGAAGAATGGCTTCCTCGTATGTAATCTAAATGTGAATCCCTTCAGTTTAAAGCCATTACCCTTTGTCCTATCACTAGACTCCCTGATAAAAAAAAAAAAAATAAAAAAATCTCTCCCCATCTTTCCTGTAATCCCCCTTTTAATACTGGAAGGCTGCTATAATCTCTCCTTGGAGCCTTCCCATCTCCAGGCTGAACAACCCCAACTTTCTCAGCCTGCCCTCACGTGGGAGGTGCTCCAGCTCTCTGATAATCTTTGTGGTCATCCTCTGGACTCATTCCAGCAGATGCATAACTTTCTTATATTTGGGGCCCCAGTGCTGAACGCAGTGCTCCAGGTAATCATGGGAAAGAAATGAACACCTCTTCCCTGTGCCTAATAATGTTCTAAGTTCTGTGATCTGAAACTGTAGGATCTTGTAGGGTTAGGGGTAATTACCAGCTGCCCTGTCAGATGTTGTCCTAGCTGGCTTAAAGTGCTGGAGTAAGCACAGAATCAGCCCCTGTCCAAAGTACTCAGCTCCATAATAAATAAAAAGAATGAGAAATCTTGCAAGCTCATATGAAACATCTTTCTAGATGACACTGGAACTGTTCTCAGCTGGCCATGTAAAATGATGCAATTGGCACATCTTGACTCAGAACACAATAGTTAAATTAAGACTGTTCTCTATGACATTTAACTAGTTTGCAGGTTTTGCTTTGAGAGATGGCAAGTGCCCCAATTTAAACAGCAGAGGTGGCTCTTACTGTTGATTCTCCTGCTGATAAATGGTTTTTCCTGTGCTTGTCTGGGTAAGTAAATTGAAAGTATCTGTGATGGTCTTTTCATATTGTTTGTTTTTGGGGAGGAGGAGAGGAATGCAAAAACTACAACTTCCTTGGGATCTTAAAAATACTATTCTGCTGCTTGGCTTTTCTGGTTAGCTACATAGAGCTGAACTTCAGCCCTGAAGACCAGGGTGTACACAAGTATTGTACTTTAAGCCTTGTTTGTTCTGAAACTAGACAAGTAATTTACAGAATCTTACGTGATTTGCACACTGCTTTTTATGATGCGAAATGTGGTCATTCCTGGGAATTTTCCTTGTGCTTATATTTTACCATACCTCAAGCCCTGGCCTAGAATTGATTTGATCTTTCATATTGCTCAGCTAAAGAAAGCATGTAAGTTTTCCATTATTTCCAGTAAGCTAAGAATGTGGAATAGAGGAGTGGGAGAGGACTTGAATAAAATAACATGGTCTGCTTTTAGATTAGAAATAACAACTCTGTACCTATAAGCTAATGTTAAATAAAGCCCTCAGCAGAGAACATTGGTTTTCTACTTTGCTACAACAGGATTCCTTCCCTTATGCACATCTCTGCAAGAAGAGTTTCTCTGGGGTGTACATGTTACCCAAAAACTGCACCCTGTGCCAAGGAGTTAAGGTGGGAAAACTGTTTCACACCAAAAGTCTGACGTTTTAAGAAGTTAGGTCAGGCTTTTTTTTTTTTTGCATTGCATTCCTGAGCTGTATTTGGATGGTACTTTCAAAGGGGAAAAGCAAGGGGTAAGCAGAAGACATGACTGTGCCATCCACTTCATTGCATTCGATGCTTTGTTAAGAAGCAAGTGTTCAGTCTTAGTGCTTCTGCTTTTCTTAAATGACAGTGTGTGGGTTGAGTGTTCTCTTATTTAGGTAGGTAGTTTAAAATAATTACATTACAGAGTTCATTACTCAGTATTTTTACTCTTGTTTGCTTCACATAATAATCATCTGTTTGAAATTAAGGCTCCATATGGAAATAATCTGGAATGCAATGGCTGTGTTCTTATTTGGATGTGGTTCTGATTTTTTTTATTGCACATCTAGTACTGGCTAAAAAGAGAAAATAAGGGATTACTGGAGTATTTTGGGGTATTTCAGTCTCAAGAGCCATTCATAAAGTAGCTAACTTCCCACTAAAAGCCTGACCACCAGCTACTGAATAAACTTGCATTATTGTTCCACTGTTTGATCAGCACTTTCAGTGAACTTTTCCTTCATTTATTTGCATTGTGCTGATGCCAGCAGTTTGCTCCCTGTGAACCTCCTGAGCTCTGACAGTCAATGTTTCCATCAGACTGCAGATGGTTTTGCAGGAGGGGTTTGGCAGGGGAGTGTATCAGTATTGTCTCCTAACAGGCAGAATGTGTTAGCTGAGCCTTTTCTCCCTCCTTGTCCCATCTCCTGGGTTTTTTTACAAGGAAGAGAATAAAATGCAAAGGCAAAGTGTAAGCCAAATCACTCTGAGTTTTGAAGGCTTGGTAGGTTTGTGAGGATGGTGGTTTCCATAGCACATCCATCCTTCCTTGGCTAAACCCTTCTTTGCAGGCTGCTGCAGCACAACACAAGCTCCTGAGCCTGCATCTGGGTTTACAACTGGTGATCACATGAATTGTGAGCTGCTTCATGTAGCTGCCTGGACTTGCAACTGAAAATCCTTATGTGATTATTAGCACTCTTCTGACCTGGGCACTTGTTAAATCTGATTTCGTTGTTACCTGAAGCCTTCTGTGGGAGGAGGAGCCCTGTCCTCGGCTTCTCTTGGCGTCCTTCTGCCCCGACTCTGGGGGTGGTGTTACCTCATCTCCCAGTGTATGTTCCCCTGGAGTGGCAAGCTGGTGAGATGCCTGCTCTCTGAAGTCAGTGATGTTGCCAGCAGATGTGGGCTTGTGTTGCAGGTGGGTCTTAGAATCAAAAATAAGAGGACTTTCTATGAAGATTTATCTACCTCTTATGTATCCATAAAAACCCATTTCCTCTGATAGCAGCTTTCAGTATCCCTGCCACCCCCTTCTGGATATGAAAGCACTGTTTCCCAGAAACCTGTATTACAATGTAGATGTGCTCTAAATTTAGCTGTGCTAGACACAGTTTAGCGTAACATCCATTATCAGTTGATGCTTCATTATTTAATACAGCTCCTGTTATATGAAACTTACCTTGGTTTGCATTTGCTCTGGTTCTTTCCTGAGGTGCCAGTTATCACTGCTTGTTTCTAGATATTCTTAACCAAATCAAGTGGTCATCCCAAGGAGGAAAGTATTTGGAGGATGAAGCTTTGTAGGATGTAATTTTGCAGTTGTCTTAACCAGGTCTTCAGGGTTTATGTATTTAAAGACTTGAAATTTTGCTTCCATGCTGCAGTGATGAGTAAGTATTCCCATCCTTTATTTACTAAAGGTAAGGTACTGTTTTCCCAAGCACTGCTACAAATATTTTCTTCATCATTAATATTTGTTGTGGTTGAATCACCAGCGTGTCAACTTTTCTTTCTCTTCTTATAGGACAGAGTCCTCACAATCAACCCTGGACTCACTGACAAATTTTCAGTTTTCTTGGAACTTCTTTTTCCATTTAAGGCTGCTGTTTCTGGCAACTGACTTGTAACTCTGTAACAGTGTCCAACTGCAAGTTAATAATCTCATTTGCTTTTCAGAGTGCTTTGCAGCAGGCTGTGGACAGATTGTCAATTCTCCTTAGCTAGCAGTTCTTGGGGTGATAATTTCTGTCTGCTGTGTGTTTGCCAAAAATGAAGCAATCCATTGCATACCTGTGTAGCTCACCACAGCTTGGTTTTAAGCAAGCTTGGTTTTAAGCTAGTGTGATTTCCTGTTGCAGGATTTTGGAGGAAGACAGTCCTCTGACTGCAGAGTCAGAGGCTGAGCTTCATTTGGAGTTATGTGTAACCTACAGAAGTTGAATTGACTTATCCAGGGCTAAGTAGTCTCTCCAGGGCTGCTGCTTTGGGTTCCCACAGCAGTCTGATTTCTTTTCAGGCCCTGACAGAGTCAGGAAGGCTGGTCAAGATCAGCCCTTACAAATCAAAACCATGCTGTACTTCTCATATAGGTGGGCTCCATAATGATTATTTTCCTTTGCCTGGCTCATCTGATGGCTGGTAAATGTACATCACTGTGCCAAATGAGGTCCTCTTGATTGTTATTACCAAGTTCTCACTTAATTCAGGGTGACATGCTGCTTGAATATTTCCATTCCAAAGGGACTCTGTACACTCAAACAATTACATTCAGCTCTTTCCTCCAGGTGTAAGCCCAAACTATTCTTACCTTATTCTTACCATCACTTCTGCTTAGGGTCTGATGTTTGAGAACTGCGTGGGGCAGAAGGTGCTTGGAAATGTGCCTTCAGTGCCCAATGGGCAGGTCCCAGGGCACCTGAGTACTAGAAAGTGTGTTTCTGCTTGGCAGCCCCCCTTGCTCAGTTGAAACCTTTAGCAGCTAAACCATCTGCTTGTGGACTCACACTTCCCATCTGGTCACTGTATGTGCATGGGTTCAGCTGCTACTTTCTGATAGGAGTTCTTTTGTGCTATTAATATGGTGGAAACGTTATTTTGCACATTCCAAAACCATTTTTGTGTTCAATTAAACCTAATAATGAATAGCTATGGTGGCAAATCACTGGAGAACACTTTTTTAGTATAAGCTTCTGTGTGCATATTTAATATCTCTACATGCACAAATAATGAAAATATTTTAATGTGTACCTATGTGGTATTTTTAGTGGGGTATTTTATAGAGGGATTAGAGTAATGTGTGGACCATGTTTTCATTTAGAAAAAGCAAATTGAATCACTGTCCATATTTATTAATGGGAAATGTATGCTCTTAGAATTATTTTAAGGGTATAAATAAATGCAGGAAATCCTCAAGTAGGTGCCTATATGACAAGATCTACCACTCCACTGTGGGTCAGGCCAGCTCTGGAGCTGGTTGACTGGGTGTTACTTTCTGTTACAGTGCATTTAAGTCTCCCACCATTGGCCACCAGCTTTTCCTGCAAGAGATGCCAGTATGTGATGGGTCTTTCCACTCCTCTGGCATTTCTCTACCTCAGGAAGAACTCGGGTATCACCTGCTGTCTTCAATATTTTGTGATTGCAGGAACGTGGAAAGAGGAAGAAGTCTTAATTAAATACTGTCAAAAGTTTTAATGAAATCAGATATCTAATACTGGAGGTAGAGCTTCCTTTAGCTAAGTAAGGCATATTGGCCCCCCATGAAGAGAATGAACTCACTTGAAAGTCAGCTCTGGTTTCACATTAAAGTCTGCAAAGATGACAAGGGTTTTGAATAAAGTAATGACAACATTTAAAGGTATCAATAGGGTTGATTTTGTTTTTGGTTTTTTTTGAAAGTGCAGTTGTATTATTAAAATGCAATTTGAGTTACCTTGCCTTCATCAAGACAAGGTCCATAAGTAGAAATATAGGCATAGCAATACATGTCAACAGGGGAAGCAGGTGGTTGTCTCAAAAGCATTTCATCTGCTTCATGCAGACTGTATGTATGAATGTATGCAGTGTGCATTTCTGTTTATCTCATGGGCAGTCCCCACATTTATTTCTTTTCCTCCTCCTCAGACAGCCTCCATCAATCTTATTTTTGTTCTTTTAATGTTGGCAACATAAGTTTTAGGAGAAAAACAGTATTTCTCTGTCTTTTGAGTTTGTGGGTTTTTTGTGGGCTTTGTTTTGTGTGGTTTTGTTGGGTTTTTGGTTTTTTTTGTTTTGTTTGGTTTTGGTTTTTTTTCGTTTGTTTTGTTCTCCTCAGACCTTAATCTGCAATTTATTAATTCTTCACACTGCCCGGGTGTTTCTTCACTTGACTGGAAGTACACATTAGTGAAACCTACCAAGAATTTGAGTAAGTCCCTAAGAGAGCAAGAGGCATAAAAGGAGAAAGGAAGCTTAACAAACTGGGAAAAAGTTCTTGTGGGAATGGAAAAAAGGGCATACATATTTGAAGCAGGTATAGTGCCATATGTTTAAATTCGGTTTTGTTTAAACAGGCCAGACTTCTGCACTTGTGTTTATGGGTAAAAGTGACCACTGTGATATGTGGGTGGAATTAGTTCACTCTGTCTTTTTTTTTTTCCAGCTGAAATAGTTCAGAACTTGATTTGGAAGACTCCCATTTCCTCAGAAGGTATGGGTGGTGGCAAAGTGAAGGAGATCACAGAGAAGCAGTGACACATTGTGCACCTTTCATATCTACATTCTATAGATTAGCTTCTTTATAAAACCAACCCAAAAAAAAGCTCCTGAAGTCAGGAGCAGTGTTGGCTTGTGTTTGTGCATCTCCTTGTTTCCTGCCTTCAGCTCTTGGTGGATCACAGGAATAGCCTCTAAGTTTCTCCATTCATGCCCCTATCTTGTAAGGGGTGAAGGGGTGTCTGAAGGGGTAGACTGTTGTCTGTGGAAATACAATTAACAGAAAAAGAGGCTCAGACAGAATTCATGTAAACAAAATTGCACTGAGAGAATATATAACATAAAACTGCCCTGGAATGGTGTGATGAACAGAGAGAAAGTTAATAAAGTTCTACATTTGCTCAGTTTCATGGTGGAAGAAAAAGATTAGCTGATCTGCAGCTGGGCACCTCAGAGGACACAAAGGCATGAGATCTCTTGTCTGAGCAAAAAGGAAGCAGAGGTTAGAAGCAAGCAGCAGATGCAAGCTCATATTTTTGTAAATGCAGCAGAAGAGAATGACCAAAAAGCTGGGAAGAGTTGATGTTACAACACAGGCTCCTGAAAAAAACAGTTGTTAATCAGAGCTGATCTCTTCAAGGAAGTAAAATGATTAAGAGACTCCTAGCTTGTGGGTGGAAAATGTCTGTTACCACAGATGTAAGTCTCTTTTAATTTAGCAGTTCAGTCTGTCGCCCCCACCCCTCATCCCCAACTAAAACCATGGATCCAGCTTCCATGAAAGGAGCAGAAAATTGTGGCTCAGCCTCCCTGCTTCTGAGGCTTTGAAATAGTGGTGTGTGTTCAGCATGCCATAATGCCCAACCACATCACAAAGCTGTGATGATATGAACAGATCTTTTCTATCAAGGTTTCCAGGTAAGTATGTACACCAGGCTTTATCTAGGATGGCACTGGGTGGGAGCTTGTTTTGACCTGTTTCTTCATTAATCTCCTAAGAAATTCCTCAGAAAGTATCTTGGCTGATGAGTAAAGAGAGAGTTTGTGATTTAAACCTTAAAGAGGAATGATGATATTGCTCCCACACAAATACATCATTGGGGTAAGGAGGTGAGATGGTTTTTAGCCATTAAGATTAACATACAAAAAAAAAATAAGGTATGTTGGAATGAAAAAAACAGATTGGGTTTTTCTCAGAAGTCACAAGTTCATGTAGAGTAAAAGGTGTCTGTGTGTCTTGGTAAAAGGTTACTGCTTCTGCAACAAAAATATAAATACAATTTTACATGTATCCAACACATGTGATTAGTGTTTAGGGTAGCTGAGAACTATTGATACCCCTAACTCTAATCTGTAGGGATCTGAACAGACTTGGTGGTGCAAAACATTAACTGACACATACCAGCAGAATCACAAGGGTGATGAAACAGGCTTTGTAAATGGATTAAGCATATAATTTTAGCTCTGATTCTTGAGATGCAATGCTCATGTGCATTCCTTCAGCTGTCCTCTCAGATCTCCTTACCAACCTAGAATCATAGATTGGTTTGGGTTCAAAGAGACATTAAAGATCATCTAGTTCCAATCTCCCTGCCATGGGCAGGGACACCTCCCACTAGACGTGGTTGCTCAAAGCCCCTTTCAACCTGGCCTTGAACACTTCCAGGGATGATATATCTGCAACTTCTCTACACAACCTGTTCCAGTTCCTCACTACTCTCACAGTAAAGATTTTCTTCCTTATATCTAATCTGAATCTACCCTCTTCCAGTTTAAAGCCATTACCCCTTGTCCTGTCATCGCATGCCTTTGTAAAACATCTCTTTCCAGCTTTCTTGGAAGCCCCTTTAGGTATTGGAGGGCCTGTCTAAGCTGTTTCCAGGCTGAACAAAGGTTGGTGGCAAATTGGAGGCTGGCACACATAAATTAGATGTGGAAAATTCCTGCAACCCTCACAGGCTCTGGGATAGCATAAACCAAAGCCTAGTTTCCAGATACCCTACCTGAATTATAGAAGTCTGAGAATTACCTAACTATTTGAGAGTGAGACACCTTAGTGAGTCTAATGTACCATGGGCCTTAGGTATGAGGTTACTAAGAAGTTCTTGGAGGTTTTACTTGTGGTGTTTCTCAGTGTCCTCTTGCTGCCAGGCATCCCATTTCCCAAGTAACCTGGAACTTCTGTTTCACCAGTAGTTTCAAAAGTTGATGTTTTCCTTGTGTGTTATCTTTTATGTTGTCAAATGAAATACAGGGCAGGATTTAGTCTCTTTACTGTCACTAGTATTACTCTTCTAAGTGGAAGATGGTATAGGAGAGATTTGGTAAACTATTGTAAATGGCCCCTTCCTTTAATTTTGCTTATTCTTTGTGACAGGTTCAACTCAAAACAGATGACTAAACTATCATGTAATTTGGTATTTCACTGGAAGAGCTGAGTAAGCAGGGGTTTGCTTGGTTTTGTTTTTTTAGTTTGTTTATTTTTGGGGTTTGGTTTGGGTTTTTTTAATTGTAGTCTGGATTTCCCAATGCTTAAAAAGATGAACAAAGATGTGATATAAAGAAAGGCAGGGAAGTTAGGGCATATTTTGCAGCTACATATAAATGGGAATGTTGCTCTTGAGGGTGTCCTTATGGTGCCATCCCAAACAATCCCCTAAATCAGAATGCAAAAAGCTCAGGTAAACCTTGATGCAGCCGAATTTGTTCATATCTCTTTCCCAAAAGATGAGTTGTTTTGTCTGTCTCTGTTTTAAAATTCAAAGGTTAAGATGTCAACAGAAAAATGTGCAGCTCCCCAGCATTCAATTGCAATGAAGAGTACTATGGAGTGTTAACATGTTACATATAGTAATGTTTGCATTTGTATTTTGCCTTGTATCTGATGAGGTCCACTCTGCACCATATGATGGGTCTGGATTATCCATCTGAAATTGTAGAAGTCCTCTGAAATTTCTGATCCTGAGAGTGAACCTCCTTACCAAGCAGATTCTGATCCATCACAGCCTTTAGCTACTGAGTTACCAATGAGTCCCATTCATAATATATGGGGATTTATGCTGGTTCTGTGTTATAATGGTCTCGTCTGAAGAAGATTGCTAAATTTGCATAGATTTTCATTCCAACAGAAAAGGTTATTTAAGGAGATAATGCAAGCCCTGACATTTGTATTGGTTCATGCCCTTCATAGTTCTCCAGTATCCACAATCACAATCAGAAAAATTATACAGAGTTTTGCATGGTCCTTTCAGAGATTGTTTATATATAGTCTGTGATTTTGTTTCATTCCCTTTTAAACTGGTTGACACTATCAATATCCACAGACTCCTCTGGCTGCAAGTCCCAGAAATTCACTGCCTTATGTGTAAGGAATTGTTTTAAATTTTAGTTTCTAGACAGTTTGCTTAAGTATCCTCCAGCTCCTGCAATCAGGAATCTGGTGAACAACATTTTGGTGTTCAGCAAGGCCACCAGCTTTGATATTGTGTCATATTTATACTGCTTTTTATGATATCCCTTGGCTTTGTCTTCTGCAAGTTGAAGAGTGTAAAACCTCCTACAATCTCTCCTTGTTGGGCAACTGCACTGTCCCCTTAATTACTTAAACTACCCTTCTCTATACTTTCATTTCACTATGTTCTCCTTGAGATGCAGAGACCCAAGCCACACATTATTTTCAAAATGTAGGCTGTCAACTTCTTGACAAAGTGTTCCTTTCTGTCTTGTTCTCATTACCCTTCCCGATGATGCCCAAGATATGTTGGTGTTTTCTTCCTTTCTGTTCCTGTACACTGAGTTAGAAATTGCTGAGAGCTGTCAATGCTCACTCCAAGATCTCTTTTCTAAGTTATAACTGCCTCTTGTAAGCTTCACATCATGTAGGTACAGGTAGGATGTTTTACTCTAGGTGTATTTCCTTGGTGACAACAACAAAGCTCACCTGCCACCTTTCTGCATGCTCAGCTCTGTTCAGTTTCTTTTGAAATTCTTTGCTATCAATATACTAAATCAGAGCTCAGCATTGTGCAAAAACATGACTATTTCTCTGTTCACTCCCATGCCTGAGCCTGTCTCTAGCCAGCATCAATCTCAGCACTGATTTCTGGGAGATGTCACTGTTGACACTTCCGTGTCTTCAAAACTGACTGCTAAATTCTATTTCCTTCCCATCTCTTCATCTATTTTTAGTCCAGAGTATTTTTTTCTATTCAGGAGTGACCTCTTGTTTCTTTAGTAACTCCTGATATGGACCACTGAATTTGGAAATCTGTTACATTCCCTACATCCAACCTGCTGAGGAATACAAGGGACATGGAGTGCCTGGCTGAAGTGGGCAGCACTGCTGTGTGCAAGGAACCTGGGGGCTTGTTCCTGGAAAAGGTCTGTGCAGCCTCTTCAAGTGCTAGACCAGAAATGCTGTGTTTTGTTCCGCTGAGCTGAAACATGATCAGCACAGCCAGCTGGTGTTAAAAACAGTGCCAGCAGAACAACCCAGTGTGAGAAACACACAGTCGTAAACTTGTTTGACTTGATAGATCAGAGTCTGTGAACAGGAGGAACTCTGCTGATGAAGTGTATAGATAAAGGAATTGCAAAATTGTTGTACTGGATATTGAGAAACATGCCACGTGTTCCTGTGCATCAGCTGCACTTGAGAAACAAGTGGCTTGTAAAGGACCCTAATGCTGATAGCTGGGTACCACACCTGGCTTTGTCATAGGTGTCAAGAATGAATAACCATGGATAGGAGAGCTGAGATCCAAATCCAAGTTGTACAAGAAGTCCCAGGCCACGTCTAACCTGCCAGCTACACGCCTAACTGGCTTTATAATATACCTTTAGGAAATTAAATTTATTTTTAAAAATAATTGACCTAAATGCACTTAAAATAAATCTGCAAATTTATCTGCTTCTTAAGCTTGGCCTGTTAGGGCTGCACCATTAATTTCAGAGTTAGCTGTAAACTAATGAGGCAAATAATCCAGTTGGTCTCATGTAACTGCAGGGACCACCCTGACACAGCCAGCTTTCTTAATTTCCTTAGTACCTATACGACTTGGGGTGGGAAGGAGAGTTTACCTCCTTTGGGAGAAGGGGCAGGCATCTCAGGATGAGGACAGGGATCTCATTAGGTCATACAGAGAAAAAAGTAGAAAGGCAAAAGCCCGACTGGAGCTCAATGTAGCAACTGTCATAAGGGACAGTAAAAAAGTTTTTGCAAATTACATTAACAATAAAACTAGATCTAGGGAGGATCTCCATCCTTTATTGGATGAGGAGGTGGGAACATTACAACCAAGGATGAGGAAAAGGCTGAAATACTTAATGCCATGTACTTAATTTGCCTCCATCTTTATTAGTCACACCAGCTACCCCCAGGATGTTCAGCATCCTGAGCTGGAAGATAAGGACAGAGAGCAGAACTAACTCTCCCATAACCCAGGAGGAAGCATTTAACAGCCTGCTATGGCACCTGGACATGCCCAACTCCACGAAGCCAGATGGGATCCAACCAAGAATATTGAGGGAGCTAGCAGAGGAGTTGAGAAGACTCTCCATCACTTATCAACAGTCATGGCTGGCAGGGGAGGATCCAGATGACTGGAGGGTTGCCAACGTGTTACCCCTTTACAAGAAGGGCCAGAAGGAGGATCCAGGGAACTACAGGCCTGTCAACCTGACCTTGGAACCTGGAAAAATTACGGAGATGGTCATCTTGAATAAGGTCACATGGGAAATGCAGGACAGCCAAGGGATCGGTCCCAGCCAGCATAGGTTCAGGAAAGGCAGGTCCTGCTTGACCAACCTGATCTCATTCCATGACCAGATGACCCACCTAGTGGATGAGGGAAAAGCTGTGTTGACCTGGATTTGGTAAAGCCCCTGACACCATCTCGCACAGTGTTCTCCTAGAGAAGCTGGCGGCTCATGGCATAGACAGGTGGGCTCTTCCCTGAGTTAAAAACTGGGTGGCCAGCTGGGCCCAGAGAGTTGTGGTGAACAGAGTTAAATCCAGTTGGTGGCTGGTCACAAGTGGTGTCCCCCAGGGCTCAGTTTGGGACTGGTCTTTTTCACTACCTTTCTCTATGATCTAGATGAGGAGATTAATGATTCCTCACCAAGTTTGCAGGCAACACCAAATTGGGTGAGAGCATTGATATGCTCAAGGGTAGGAAGTCTCTGCAGAGGGATCTGGACAGGTTGGATCAATAGGCTGAGGCAAATGGGATGAGCTGTAACAAAGTAAAGTGCTGGGTCCTGCATTTCAGTCACAACAACACCAGGCATTGGGGATGAGTGGCAGGAAAGCTGCCTAGCAGATAAAGACCTGGGGATGTTGGTTGACACCTATCTGAATATGAGCCAGCAGTGTGCTCAGGTGGCCAAGAAGGCAAATGGCATCTTGGTCTGTATCAGAAATAATGTGGCCAGCAGAGAAAGGCAGTGATGGTGCCCCTGTTCTTGGCACTGGTGAGGTTGCAGCTCGAGTACTGCATTCAGTTCTGGGTCCCTCACCACAGGAAAGACATTAAGGGGCTGGAGTAAGTTCAGAGAAGGGCAGCCAAGCTGGTGAAGGGTCTGCAGAACAATTCCTGTGAGGAGAGGCTGAAGGAATTGGGATTGTTTGGTTTGGAGGAGGCTGAGGGGAGACTTTATCACTCTCTATAACCACCTGAAAGGATATTGTAGGGAGGTGGGTGCAGCCTCTTTTCTCAGGTAAATAATGTCAGGACTAGAGGAAATTAGCCTGAAGTTGCCTCAGGAGAGGTTTAGATTGGGTATTAGGAAGAATTTATGTATTGGAAAGAGCAGTCAAGCATTGGAATGGGCTGTCCAGGAAGGTGGTGGAGTCACCATCCCTGGAGATATTAAAACAATGTATAGATGAGACATTTCAGGGCATGCTCTAGTGGGATGGTGAGGGTGGTTGTTTTGTGGGCTCTTTTTTAAAATTTTCTTTTTTTTTTATGTTGACAGTTGGACATGATGATCTTAGAAGACTTTTCCAACCATGACAATTCTGTGATTCTGTAATAGAACTGGAAAGTATGGCTTGGGTATCTTTATATTGAACACAGTCTGCAGTATGATGCTGTGTATATTTATGCATGTAAGAAAGCAGACTGTAACCATGATTTAGGAGAGAAATAATTTAAAAATTATACAAATGTGTTAGAGAATGTATACTGTTTACAGAAAAAATGGTTTATATTGTGATTAGGGAGTTGTGTGTATTGTCTCTACACATATATTCTAATGCCAGGTGGTACAATGTGCTAGTGTTTGAGATTCCCTTTAACTGTGTGTTACTCAACGAAGAGCAGGTGATTAGGCAAGGCATGTGATATGTAAAGAATTAAGTTTTTCCTTGCAGTTGCTACAATACTGAGAATCACTGGCTTGTCTGTAACAAGAACATAGAGACACCAGACTGAGATTTTCATTGCCAAAACTTAGTATTATTGCACATAAAGAGCTTGTTTCTTTAAAGGAGAATTGAAATCCCTAATTGTAGATTCCCTTCAAAGGGCATCCTGGGAGCTGCAGGGCAGTGAGGTTCACACCCAGCAGCAGTCAGATGATAGAGCTGATAAGAATAAGAGCATTGGGCAGGTAAGGTGTAAACACACCAGCTGTGGGAAGCAGACAGCACAGGCTTTTTGAAGGAAAACCCTACCAGACTGGCCTCCTGGGTCCCATGGAGGTGTCACTAAGTATGTGGCTAAGTAGAGCCCAGGAGAGGGGATGCATGTGGACTTCCTCACAGCATTAGACAAGGGTCCACACCAGAGGTTACTAAAGAAACTAAGTTGCTGTGGAACTGGAGGAAGCACTTGTTTAATGTTTTTTATTATTATTATTATTATTATTTTCTGAACAGAAAGCTGGTTAAAGGATGAGATGCTCTGATATACATTCCATTCAAATTTCAGATGCTTTGAAAATGGAATAGAGACTAGTCCAAGTCCACAATGAAAATTCACATTCTAGCTTACCTGTAAGACAAAAGAATTAATGAATATTATGTAGAACAGGCTTCTGGGTGAGCAACCACTGTGTTCAATGTCATCAATAATGAGTCTGTGACCTGTTCTTTCTAGGGCTTAAAAAGGCACATGTAGTCAGAAGGAAATGGTTGGCCTATAGGTGTGCTGAAGGCAAGGATGTAAAAAAGAGTCACTTTAGGTTGCTGGCCCCTCACAACTGATGCTGATCTGGCTACCCAGCTCAACCCATCTGTGAAACAGAGGGATGAGACACTTGAAACTGAGCTACCAGTTAAAAAGAAGAGGTGAGCACTACAATTTCATTTCTTTTATTCCCTCTTTCTCTGTTTCTTAAAAAAAAAAAAACAACCCTGCCTGATCCATTATTCAGACTCTCATTTCTGCAAATAACATTAATAAAAATATTTCTTAGGTAGGAAAAGGTGAGTGAAACTTCAGCCCTGAGGAGAGACATTATGGGCGAGTGGAAATTACTTTTTGCATTGGAAATGTTTGCTTAGCCTTAATGGTATTCCCTGGTCCCATGAAACAAAGCAGGGAGAAAGAGCAAAGCTGAACAAATCCAATGCAAGGCTTGCCTGTAAGGGCTTTTTCTTACCTTTACTTAGAGTTGAATTTGATCCATTTTCTTTTATTTGCTCTAGAATAACAATGATTTTCCACTCCCCCAGCAGTAAACATTGAAGCCTGTGAATGCCAGGCAAACTTTCAAAAATGCCTTTGCAGGGTAAATGTCAGGCTGTTGTTCCATTAATTATTTTTAAAAGTGGATTCACATGCAGCAGTGACCTTTAGCTCTGCTGCATGCACACTGCTGCTTTTCATAATCTCATTTGGTGTTTCATGTTGTGGCCTAATGTGAGGGACCTGTCTTGAGAACAGCAAAAGAGATGCCTGCAAGGTTGTGTAGAGAGAGAGATGCTTCATTTGGCTCACCAGGGGCAGGAAAAGGGAGGTTGGTGAGAGCCAAATCTTTAAAGGGGGGATCTGCTCACCCTTACTGTCTCAGACCTGCTGGGGCCACCTTAGCCTTAGTCAGTCACCTGGTCTTGGGAAGGAGGGTGAAATGGCTGATCCCACCTGGCATCTCACTCCCCTTTCTCTCTACTGACATCCTCTGTCACCAGCAAATGAGTCACAGCTGGGACTCATGCTGAAAGGAAAAAAAACCAAACAGCTGATGTGGCTTGGAGTCCTGTAAATGAGACTGTTCTGTTTTGACCCCTCCATCTGGCATATTTTGTTGTCTCACCTGGTATCACTTGAATATTCAAATTAGAAAATAACAATTCCTCTCCACAGGTGGACTGACAACAGGTTTGTTGGCAGGAGGCATACACATCCATCCCAAGAGAGTAAGCAGCCATCTAAGGAGTGCTGCAGTTTTGTGATGCTTCCCACAAAGTTGAAGGTTTGTGAGTACTGAAAAAGTGCACCCAGCAGCAACAAGAACACTCACATGAAAATAATCTGATGCACTGAAATTAATCTAAAACACCAGGGATGGGATCAGAAGTAATTGTAGAGATGTTTAGGACTTTGAGAAGCACCTTAGATATGTTTCTTGCTCTGCAAGAAAATAATCATCCTCACCATGAACCACAGCTGCTCCCCTGAACTCAGAAACTTAAAGAAATTTGTACCTCATTGGAAGAAGCAAAATAATTTGTACATTTATTTCAACTCCTGAACCTACTTCAACATGTGATAACATTAAAAACACATTTATATCCTCTCAGAGATGCCAACTAGCAAGAGAATGGCAGTGAATCAAGGTAGGAAACTGGATTGAAGTCAGGAGTGCCATGTTACCTGTGCAGGGAAACAATGGATCTCCGTGTCATTGCCATGTGCTGGCTGGAGACCCAGCAGTTCTTTATTTTTTAAGTCCATTTGAGTCTTACCCAAATCAAAACATTACTTGGTTATTTGAATTTCGCAGCTGTTATCAGCTTCATGTTTTGGTTTTCTTTTGCCACCTGACAGTGATTTTTGTCTAGGTACCATACTTCAGAAACCAGTGTTTAATGTTATGAAAACCCTTGCCTTCTCTTTTCTGGAGGTTTATTATATTTTCTAACAGAAGCTCAAATGTGAGATTTGATATCAAACAATTTCTATTTGTCTTCCTCACTCTAGTACTTGGTTGAGCCTGGTACAGATCCTGGTACTTACTGTGCAAGCAAAAGAAAGGTAGGAAGCACATCCAGATGTATATGTGCCATTTGATCTTCATTTAGCCCTAGTGTTCACCTATTCCTTGCTTGTAGCATGTATATTCTGATATTACTTGATCCCCTTAAAATAATGTAAGTATTCAAGTCTAATTACTCTATCTTTTTTTTGCCACTTTCACTGAAGAGAAAAAGGAAAGCCAAATGCACAAGGTTTAACTGAAAAATCAGACTCTTCCGTTTCTTCTCATATTAGTGAAAAAAACCAAAACTTCTAGCAGGAGGTCAGCTGGAAAAGGTCTTCCAGTTGTTGATCAGCTACACTTTGTGCATATATGTATCCTAGATATGGTAACTCATCATTTTGAAGAACCCTTAGTACATCATCCTTCAATGTTCACTTTTAACTTAGCCCCTATTTAGACGAGTAACTTTATTCAGATTTGGGCTTGCTATTATGCTTAACAATGCACTAAAAAGGGAATATTTTCATTCACGTTAGACCTGTGCCCAAATTTGTGTGTGACAGCTAAGGACTTGGGTCTGCCCTCCTCTTGGAAAAAGAAACCTGTATATATTAGTGGCATGACTAGTGGTGGCAGGAGCATTTTGGCTCCTGAGTTAGGTTCTTTCCACTGTAGTAATTGCTGGTTTTCTCACAGATGACAGTACTGGAAGGCAGCTGAGGGGTGCATGTGGAAGCTAAGGACCTCAAAGCAGATGTCCATGAGAAAACTAAGCTTGTGTGCACAGTTACTTCTGACTTACTGTGCTTGCTGACAGCATCCACTCTTCCACTGCTTTTGCGGTCATGAAACATCATCAAGAGGTCAAGGTTTTACCAGCTATTAAGGATGGTGGTGGAGAAGGTTTGTGACCAGTACATCCTCTAATATTATCTAATCGAAGAGCAGGGAAAATCCTTGTAGTAAGAGATACTTAATATGCAAAGCATCAGTGGCTGGGTCTATTTCCTGTCATTAGCCTTCCTGAAAGCACTTTCCGTGACTAATGTGGTCCTTTTATACACAGTGGGGTTGTGCAGTTTGGACTCCCAGCATAGATGCACCTGTTTTCTGAAGAAATGTCACAGCAGCTGCTGCAAGCACAATGAAAGGGAGGGCCAAGGTGGTGGGGCTGAAGGGATGTGGGGCCCATCTCCCCAGCAGTCTAGCAAAATGGGAAAAGCCCTCATAAGTAGTGACAAGTCAACTGGCTTATGGAAAATGCCCAGTCTGTAGAAACGGGGCCATTTGCTAAAAGCTGATACCAAACCAATGGGAAGTCAAAATGTGTCTCATCCTCAAAGAGAAAATCTGGCTCAAGCCCTCATCCCAGCAGGTGTGTTCCTCTGGGTATCTGGCTGCTGAAGCACATTAGCAAGAAGAAGAAGAAAAAAAAGCTCCTATTGTCTGCTGCCTATTTAACTTAGAGATTAGCACAGTATTTTGGTTTTCTGTGGCATCAATGTGACATTCTAAGCTTATGTTGCCCTCAGGAGAGTCTGCAGATCCTAAGTGAGCACCCCAATGCACCTTCTTCTGGTATTTTGGTACTTCAGAACCTCAAACACATAGTATGATGTAATCCTTATCTTAAGCTTTCTCCTGAATTGTACTGCTCCACAGGTTCCCTTCAGAAATATTGTTAAGGTCATTCAGTTAAATGCAAAGAGACAGTTCTTCCTTTTGTGCTTGTTGAAGCTAACAGAAAAGTGTGGCTCTGCCACTGACACGTAGGCTTGAAAGGCAAAGGTCTTGTGTCTGGCTTCTCTTGGGTGCTATAGGTGCAGTGCTGGAGTGCTGCTGGTTATTCATCTAAGTCTTTTAGTCAGTGTCAGTAAAAGCACTTCAGCCCAAAACACTTTAAAATTAAAATTCAGCTTTGCTGGCTGTTCACAGGCATTGTGATTATGCATAAAGATTAAATACTGATGTGGATATGGGAAAAAGATACTCTGGACATTATAAAACTAATCATAGAACAAAGACTAAATGTCTGCAGTGCCTTGCTTGCCCTGTGATGTTTTTTCTTGAAACCATCCTCAGTAAACAGGCTCTGAAATGGTAGTTCAGACTGGAAATAGGGAGAGATAGTGGTCTAGATTAACCATGCAGAGCTGGACAAGACAAGCAAGACATGCCATCATGATAAACTGAATGGATTAAGGGTTTCCTGTGGTATTAATATTAGATGATAATGTCCAAGCACAGCTGGTAATTAGACAGGACAGCTGCTGAGTCCAGTCATTAGTAATGTTAATCTATTCACTCAAAAACCAGGAAAAAAAAGTATTGCAGATGTTTCTCTGTCACTTTTATTTTGGCTTTAATGGACACAATAGCTCCTCTTCTCCATTCCAGGTAAAAAGCTCCCCTTCCTGCATAACAAAGTTGGGCTGTTTGACTTCTCACAGGATGTTCTTATTTCTTGCTTGTTTTATTTGGCCTAGGGCTGTAAATCACAAACACCAGGCTGTGTAATTATGACTTTTATTACGTTAATGTATTTTAAAAGCAGGAAATCTATAGACTCTTGGCTCGGTGCAGCAGAAGCAAAGCATAGTGGGGACTCTGTGGTCAGGAATGTTTTCAGAAATATGCCTTTTGCTTCAAAGGTGACCTCATGATAATCTTTCCTCAGCTTTTGGTATGACCTGAGATGTGGGTTGTGGGTAGAGGAATTCATTTCCTGAGTGTAGTGAGGAAGGGAAGAAGAGTGGAAAAAAAATGGTGTTAACCTTGATGCTGAGACCAGCTTGCAAATGCAGGATCCTGTTTGCACAGAATCATTGCAATGCTGATCATTGCACAGCATTAACATGGTAGCCTAGATAGCAGTTGAAGGCTCCTGACTCCCCAGGCTGGTGCCTTTTCCACTGGACCCAGGTGACAGTATAAGCTCTACCAGCAATCTCTTCAGAAAAAAACATAAATCCCCATTTGAGTTGAGGGTATAAGGGATAACATCCTATGAGGTTCTTTCCCAGTGTCCCTTTTTAACAATGTAAGATGGAGGTACTAAGTGTAGAGGTGATATCCACCTCTGTTTCCTCGGTCTCTTCCTAGGCATCAAGCTATCTTAAATAAGCTTCAAGTGTTTGAAAAAGCTCAACTCCAGCCCCACAAAGAGTCGATGGTGTCCACAGCATGCAAAAATGATCTTTATGTGTGGTAGGAAAAATCCCTCAGACTTGTGGCTGGCTACCCCTGAAACCTGTGTTCAGCAGGTGTAACTGTGGGTGAACTCACTAACAATCACAAGCTTCTCAATGAGCCTGTCATGCTGCACTGTGCTTTTGCTGCAGCCATTTAAATTGGAGGGAGAAAAGATAAATCAGACAGATATGCACTTGTTCTGCAGAGCCAGGACCACACCATTTCAGATGGCCTCTGGGCCTCCAAATGCTGTATTGTTCTCCCCAGGGAAAAACCCTAAACTTCCCTATGTGAATAGTCTAACCTGAGACAGAACTGTCAGTGGTGTTCCATGGGTTGTTTTACATCTATGAAGCTGCTGGTGAATACAAATATTTGCAGACGAGATGTTCAGTGAGCATCCATCTTTCCAAAGTCATAAAAGATGGATTGCTCCTTTTTTTTCTTTCTTTTTTTTTTTTTTTTAATTGCTTCTGAATATCCTACCCTGAATGTACAGCTCTCCTTCAACTGTGAAAGTGTGCTGGAGACTTTTGAATGTAACAGTGTGGCTCTTGATCCTTCTTGTTTGTAAGCACCCTGCCTGCTCCAGAATGCCTCAGGTAAGCCCTGATGAACCACTGGGGCAGTTAGATCACAATGATATGTTTTAGCCTTTCTTTTAGCTACTGTATGCCATGATAATTGAGCTGAACCTGGTCATAATAGAAATGTTGCAAAATGGAAGTTTAGATAAGAGAGACCTGGTTTGGTAAAAGTGAAAATGGAGAGGGAGGAATGTGAGAGAGAGGGCAATTTGAACTGCATCTCAAGGTTCAGCTTCTGAAGAAGAGAGGTAGTGGAAGCTAATGCAGTGAAATGAACTGTAATAAAGCCACACCAGGAATTATTCAGCTGTTCACAAGAAATTTAGAAGAAATGTAATTGGGAAATGATGTGAATATCAAACAAAATGTCACTTGACTGGAAGCCCTGCAAAGAGAGGGAAATAAAAGAAAATGATGAAAAAAACCTGCATTACTTGTCAACCTCTCAGGCAAACTCTAAAAAGTTCCCTGCTCCCCACTTAGAGCCTTTGGCATGCTATTGTGCAGCATTGTGCAGTGCCATGTGGGGTGCTTCTCCTTGAAAGAAATTAAAATGATGGGAAAGCTGGCTTGTCATGTTAAATAACATCACATGCTTTTCTGTCAGGGAGGGGAAAAAAAAAAAAAGAAAAAGAAAATAATAAATACTCCACTGAGTTCCAGGAAAAGTAACTGCTGAGGAAATGAGTGCAGCGTTTCGGGTCCTGTCCCTGGAAAGTAACAGCCATTCCATCATGGGGAAACACGGGCTCCATCCTGGCAGGGCTCACAGGGAGGCTTGCATTTCTTCTGCATGCTGTTTGCTGATGACATGCAGACTTGATTGTCCATGTCACTGATCTCTCCAGCTGTCCATAATGATTTTACAGTTCAAATTTTTTTTCTAAAATTTGAAATATATTTTAAAATGTCACCTCTATTGACTACCACTTCTGCTCTTCTTTACTAATACGTACTTGTTTCCCTCCAAATTCCCTTTCTTGTCTGTAAATAAGTCATCCTGAAGCACCTTGTTACTCCCTTCTTCCTCATCATTCCCTTTTACAGCTACAGAGCACCATCAAGTGGGGTCCTCTGGGCCCCTTGACATTTTCTCACTCATAGGAGTACTGCCCTTCAAAGCACTCATAGGACTATTACCCTTCAAACGATTTGTAAGGTCCCCATCTCTTTAATTTAGTGACTTAATCTAGAAACACTGGGAATCCAGTCGTTGCATGTAGGAACATAAGGACCATGGGGGCCATTGAGCCCACTGTATGAGGAGGGGAGGAGGACAGGGACCTGATTTACTTTTAGGTTTATACAAGTGAAAAAATCCACCTTGTTCATGGAGGGAGAAGATGGCAGCATTGTGGAGGAAATCACCCATCAAGAAGACAAGAAAAGCACTCTGATTTCAATTAGACAGAGTTTCTTAGTATCATTACTGTGCTCTTTCTCACCTCAGATCTGCTGCAACCAGGAAAGAGGGAAATAACGGGGTTTTCTTGGTTTAGTTGCTGGGGCTATATGAAGGAAAAGTCTCAAGATACTGCACTGGAACAGTGAGTTGTCAGAAATACATGCATATATATATTTCACCTATATCGTATAATAAACATGTAATATTATATACATATATGCATATTAGTAGTATAAATTGTTATACACCCATTATGGTGTTTAGGTGATTTTATAGGGAGCTCTTTAGGCAAATATTTTTGAAGGCCTGAAGAAACAGATATGCCTATTTAAACTTTAGTGATTTTGATGGAAATTTCCCAACTTGTTTCTTCAAATAATGCTTCATATACAGTAAACATACAAAAAATCCTGCCTTGAGGCATCACAGCTAAACAAGAAAACACTAAGCCCTCTTGTGTTCCTCCCTTGCCTCCATATCTTCATTGCAGAGGCTGGAGACACTTGCTAGCTTTAAAAAGAAAAAACCAAACTAAATCTAATATCTTGCTGCTAATTCTAGAGAATGAGGTCCTATTTTAAGATATTGCGATTTCTGGCTGATATTTCCTAATGTTGTCTTTGAATGTGTTTTTTTGATTGTTTGGTTGGTTGGTTGGTTGGTTTTGTTGTTTTGTTTGGGTTGGGGTTTTTTTGTGCTCTTTCCAGTCAGTGAATCATCATCTCTAAAGGCATCCTCCCATCAGTCTGTGTCGAGGCACAGTTACCATATAATGTGCATGCAAACATTGGAGCAGAGGCAGGAGAGGCTCTGCTCTCAGCTGCTGCTGTTTGCTTTCGTAGCAGCCAGTGTGTATCTGTAGCCTCCATGAAAGGCTGGTAGAGCACTTTGCTTGATTGAGCCCAGGCAATAATTCCAAGCTGATGTGTCAGAGTGGGGTGGTGGGCAGGGGTCCCTGCACCCCACCATGTGCCCTTAAAGCTTCCAAGGAGAGAAACCTTGTTAAATGGTGCTGAAGAAAAAATTCAGATGTAAAAGACCCAGAGACATAATTTATTCAGGGAAGCTGGTAGTGCAAGAAGAAAGCAATGGAGCAGGTCACCATTAACAGACATCTTCGTGCACCTTCTTAGCAAGAGGTTTTGGCATCTGAGTGTTTTCTCCCATTGAGAAGGAAACCTGAAGCAGTGCTGAGCGTTTGTTGCCTGTTCTTATTCTTGCTATAGTGAATGTATATTGCTTTTGAGCATGACTAGGAGCAGGTCTCATATCTCCTCCATATTTGAGCAGGTCATTTCTCTCCAGTCACACAACTCTTGTTGTTTTTCTCCCCCTCCCACTTAAGGAGCTCACAGAGGCAGACCCTGGGTGTATTTGTGCTTTTATCTTTGGTCTTAATTATTAATGGGTCTAATAGTTAACATTCATTTGGATGAGAATTTATTAATCAAAGGCTGCCTGCTCTACTAAAGGTCTAACAGCCTTTTAAAGCTCTTCTTCCTAGAGCAGAGCTTTGTCTGTAAGCAGTTAACCAAAGTTTTCCCTGGGCTCTCTGGCGTGTTGCTAAGCACTGCTACTTTCCCTTGCAGGGATGGCTGTGTTTTGGCTGATCTGAGATGCAAAGGGCAAAATCAAGCTAAAATATCTGCTCCGTGTTTAAGTTAAATAACAGTACTACTGCTATTCCAAATTCAGTAGCATTCCCTGAAATGATTTCCTGGGAAAGGGTTTGGCAGACTTTGCTTTCCAACTCATACAAATATGAGCTGTTCTTGCTGCTCCAGAGAGACTGAGTGTTGTAGCTTCTGATTTTCTTTTTGCTTCTGATTTTCTTTTTACTTTATCCCTGCATTTTTTCCTCCAAAACATTATAGAACATAGTGAATTCACTTGAAAAAGCACTGTGGTTTGTTGTTTTATGGTTTTGGTTTTTTTTCTCCCTTGTTATGCTATACAAAGTTATATCATCAAATATTACCCTTCAGTGGGACTCTTAATGGGCTGCATGGCAATACAACTGAGAGCTTGTCAAACGATAACAAGTAAACTTTCATGTCACTGCAATGTTTGGAAAAGCTTGTATTAGGATAAAGCAGTTTTCAGCTTGGTTTAACTGCAATGCCAAGTGAAAAAAAAAAATTGCTGAATGACAAAACCGTTCCTTATGTCTTTGTTCTTGTAGCATCATATCTGCTGGGGGCAGAAACTGGTCAGTTTAAGTATTGCCATAATGGCTCCCTCTGGCAATACATTAGATCTTATTACAAACAGCAGAGTTCATGCTCATGCACTGAAGCTTTGCACAGCCCTGGTAATTAATTCAGCTGCTTTGTGTTCTTGTTGAAAGACCCAGTGCAGTGGGAACCCTGGGCAGTGCATTTCACCTGAGAAGGAGGGTGGGAAGCCTGTGTTGGGGAGAGCAGGGGTGGTGGTCTGGGCTCGGGGGCTGATGGTGAGCAGCAAGGTGCCAATGGTGAGGGCAACAGGATCTTGTTTGGCATCTAGGTAGCTTCACTCAGCTGGTCTCTTGGAGAATGAAACCTGCAAACACCAGCTGGAGGGGGGATGCTTTTGCAGTTTTTGCCCAGTTTTCTGCAGTGAAGCTCTGGGAAGGAAAGCAGGCCTGTAGTTGTATTATGATGTCGTCTCCTTGCCCTCTGCTCTTCCCAGTAATCTGAAAACCTGCCTCTTCCCAGTACCAGTGCAGTCAGACACCACTCTGCCTTACACTGGGCATGTTGCTGTAGGAGACAAAGACATGTCTGTGGAAGCCCGTAGAAAGACACTGAAAATAGCTGGAAGCATCCCAGCACTAACAGGTGAAGTGAACGTGCAGACATGGAGAAAATATGAAAAGTGGATTTATCCAAGGTATGAAAAGAGCCATTATTCCCAAACAAAGAGGTAACCTGAGGAAGCTGTGGCGACAAGGAGGAGCAAATCAAATGGACGCTCCCTTTATTTATGTCAGGCCAAAATGTGCCAGGGGCTTTGCGAGCAAATAAAAGGCAGGGCCCTGATGTGAACAGCTAACAGTTTAAGGCTAAACCAAACAATGCGTGTTTGCAGGGAGCAGTCTTCAGGTTAGGGAAAGGGGAGAGGAGATTAGAGAGGAGAGAATCTGTGCTCCCTAGGGGTAGGCACACAGACCAGCCAGATCAGATAGCTCAGCCTCGGCAATAAATCCGTCTGCCAGCTATCTGGGTTAACCTGCATTTTCGGGATGAGTACTGCCTTCACTTCAGGAGCAATCTGACCCTTGAGCTCCCTGCTTACAGGGTGCTCCAGAGGTGAGGAAGCTGAGTGCTTCTCTGAGCTTCTTGAAGAGAAAATACTGTAGACCTTGGCTCTGTGGGAGCCTGGAGCAGTGCAGAAACCTTTAGGTCTTATCCCTGAATGTCTGCTATAGAAATGCTTCCCATCACCTTATTTCTAGAAGAATGTTTGCATTGAACCCATTTATTTGATTACAATGTTTGATCTTGTAGCTGAGACTAATATTCTTGTGTTTTTAGCTAGGCTCTCAAGTGATCCACTGAGATGGGTTATTTGGGTGGATTGCAAGTAGGACTGTGTTGTCTGTGTTCAGCTGACCTGATGTAATGATAGGAGTCCTAACCTGTGATGCATGTCCAGTGTCCTGCAACAGAGATTTTTTTTTTTTTTAATGCTGGTGCAGTTAAATCAATAAACTTGGCAAATTAGGCTGGTACAGATATTTTCATCTTGGTCCCCACTGTTAGCTGCTCAGGCCCGGTGTCTAATCAGAACTACAGCATGTTCAGAGGAGTTTTCTTTGCAGATAGGATTATATGTAATCAAATAGCTTGGTGGCTGTGTGTGGGCACAAATACTCATTTAGTAACTCTGTCCTGTGAATGCACTGACTAACCTGACTGCCTGATGTTACCCTAGCACCCCTCTCACCCCCACCCCCCCCTTCACAAACAGGAAAAAGGAATGCACTCATTGATTACACTGCTTAATTTATTTGCCTAGCTCTAATCTCTGCACAAGATAAGACTGCTGAGAGTTGTCAAATTGCATGCTTTGGAGAACTGAAAAGACCATTTCCTCTTTATTTCCTACATTATATGATAATGTGAGACACATGGTAGCACTCTCCTGCTCCCCACAAAGAAGCAGTTAATGGATATAGGTTTTAGTGTCACTGTTTTGTGCTAGTATGCCCTATCATTTATGCACAGAGATACTAAATAAATATTTAATACCAGTGGAACACAATTGAACTTTGAGTAAACAGACAGAGTGAATTACCTATGGGCTCATGTCTTTGGGAAAGGCTGGCCCTGATTTGATAAAAGCATATTGGTCATGTTTGACATACGTCATTTTGTTGTTGAAGGTTTATTTAATTATGGTGTTCTTAATTCTCTCTTCTGTGAGTTATTGCTGCATCCCTCCCCATCCCCCCCCCCCATCCCCCTTAGTCCAGTGTTGCCTCTCAATGACAGATTGCTTGATGCTTTATGGGCTTGTTGCTTAGTTCTGAGTGTAGGAAAATCTTTGCAGCAGAACTGTCCTTCAGCTGGTTTTGGAGGTGGTCTTTGTTATCGAATGCTACAGGAACCGTTGGTTAAGCAGCTGTTGGATTTCACTCCAGGTAGGATTTGCTTTTATTTCAGCAGTAGGAAAGGGAGACAGTGCTGTTAGTGCTGCAGGCACAGAACTGTAGGCAAGTGTTGATCTAGCGATTTCTGGGCTTCTGTGCTGGAGTGTGGTGTGGTGCCCTCTCCAGGGACAATGGCACTGCCAGGACAACCCAAGGCTGCTAATAGAGGATAAACTTCAGGGAAGAAGACAAGGTGCAAGAGAGAGAGTAAGGTCAGTAAAGAGAAAGAGAAGAAAAGATGGGAATGTGCTGGGGAGAGAGGAAAAAGCAGCAGCAAAGGAAACAGGTAGGGAAGAAGGAGTAATTCTTCATGACCTTGACACTGACAATAGCACACATTACCCCAGGATGCTGACCTTGGCACCTACATCCTCCAGGCAGCCAGAAATGAATGTGTGGAGGGAGTCTTGTGTTGCACCTTTGGCACATGCTTCATTGTGGGAGTAGATGAGCAGTGTTTTGGTGTTGCTGGAGATCTTCCCCCTTCTACCCTGCCCACGCCGTGTCACAACTCCAGACCGTCTGTGAGGATGCCAATGTTGTGTGTTGGCTTATCCTGCTAAAACCTTTTCCTCGCTTGGTCATGGATGAGCACTGTCCCTCCCCTTCCCTGAAGCAGGGGGCTTCCTAAGGCAGGACTGAAGGTGTGCTTCAAGGGATCCTAGTCTGGGTCTGTTCAGGGCTTGCTGAGTAGTGGGGCCACAATACTCTTTCCCAAGCTGCTTTTCTGTCTGCTTTTTGTAGATGCTTCCCATCATTAGCCTTGTTTTTTGTCCATGAGGATCTGAAGCGCAGATGGTGGGCCAGAGAGATTATTTTCCTTTTCCTCTGAGATTATTTATACCCAACCTGGATATAAATGAATTAATTGCTGTTGTGTTGCCTCTCTGGAAACAATGTCAGGGTTGGCTGTTTCCAAAGTGGTAGAACAGCACTGCATGTTGTGCTGGTTGGACATGAGAGCTCTTCATTGGGTGGTGCTGGGGTGGTGTCCATCTTGACAGTTAATGGGAGGTCCTGCTTAACTTTGCACCCTAGGGAAGAGACTTTTTGTTGATCTAGTGAGGAAACTGAAATACTCACAGGACGTTTTGCCTTATCTCCCTGGGTCATGAACTGCACAGGGCTTGGAGAAGTTGCAGGGTTTCATTCCTGACTGCTTTGATAAGAGCAGCTACACACTGGGAGGGGCTAAACTGCTGTGATTTGGGGGTTTTATTCATCAAAGATCTGTGTCGTGGGTGTTTCTCTCAAACTCTAAAGTTGCATCAACAGCCCTAAAGTTACCGTGGGGTGTTATTTTAAGGGGTAAAGAAATCCAAGCAGGAATAATGTCTCCCTGCCAGCGCTGGAGACGTTCAGCCCAGGTGCATGGTTTTGAATGTGGTGATGTATATGGTATGTGACACACTCTTGTATCCTCCGAACGGCTGCGTGCTCTGGGGAAAACAGCTTCCTCCCGAACACCAGCTGAAAGGGAGGCGGAAAGAGAGGGGGAGTGTTGCAAACACCATTTGCATATCTGGGCGATGAGCTCATCCTCTTCTGTGCAAATGGGTATTAGGAGGAATCATTAGAGGAAAAAAAAAAATTGTTTAGTCTTCTCTGAAAGGTAGAGAAATTACTGTTCTCTCCTGGTAATGGGCTTAGGGGAGGAGAAGGCTGCATTGCAAGCGTGTAAACATCTCTCTGCTTTGTAAGTGCTGTTTCTTCCTTTAAAGCAAAACCTACAGATTTCCCATACGCCGAGTTTCTAGCCTCCTGGCCCAGGTGTGTGACTTCTGGTCAGCAAGTTCCACTGCCAGCTAAATACCAACTGCACTTGGGAACCAGCACCACCCGTCATCACCTAAGGAAGGAAATTGTTGAGTAGAAGAAGTAGACCCTCTATTTGTCTCTAATTACAGCAACTCTGCAATGGAAAGAAGACCAACTCTTTACATGTCAAGGAAGTTATGCTTATTTGTCTCTGCATTGAACTTTATAACACCATTTCCAGACACATTTATTTTCAGTTAACTTAGACTACTCTGGAGCTGCATCAGAATGAGACACATCTTCACAGCAGCGCCTTCTGCTCACTTGCCCTGTCTGGAAAAACCTTTCTGCTGCTCCCCAAGAAGACTTTGCTTGATGTTTTACTGCCATCTAGTGATATTTCTTAAAACTGCTGGTTCTCTGCTTCTGACACAGGACCAGGCTGGGCTGAGCTAACATCACCTCGTCTCTAACGCAGGGATTCATCAAATTTCCTTCCATCTGTCTATGAAAACCCCCAGCTATTTTTCCCTTCCTCCTCTTGGGGAGGATGGAGGTGCAGGAAGGGGGGATATCTGTGCAAACTTTTACTTCTGTCTCTCATGGACAAGACACTTCTTTCAATACAGTTTTCTTCTCAGAGGTGCAGAAAGGAGGTGAACATCCTGAGGCAGCAAGGCACCAGCACAGTCACAGCTGTGCATCAGCAGAGATTAGCCCTCCTTGACTCTCCTCTCTACACAGGTGGGGAAGGTTGAGGGTCTGGCTTGGCTGCCTTGCTCATCCTTTGGATGTCTGTCTCCAACCCTCCTAGTCATGTGGGATGGCTACACCTAACTGGTCAAGGTCAGAAGCACCAATCAGTAAGCCGTGGTGATGCTTCACCCCTTTCCTCAGTTTGCAGAGCAGACATTTTACACAGAAGGTGTGAGTTTCTGTTCAAACCTACTACCTTAGGTACCTTTCAGAGCCCCTCTCAAAACTCACTTCTGGAGGTTTATGCACCCTCAGCAGCCAGACTGGCAATGGGTGCCCACAGCATGTGTCCCTGATGATGAGCTCTCCCTGGGAGAGTGGCCCCTTGCCAGTTGCTGCAGATTTCAAAGCAAGGGCACGATTGCTCTGGGCATGGTAAATGATGCCACTGAGGAAGACTGTGGTCTAGAAGGACCAATTCCCATGGAATTACAATGAAACTCCACCTTCTTAATTTGTCAGTGATTGAGGAACCACAGACACTTCTGACAGTTTGATCCTATGGCTTTCCTTTCCTGTTGCATTGCTGCCAGACTGTGGGTTTGTTTTCCATTAACTTTATGCCTCTTTATTCCTTCTAACCAAAATTCTGACCCAGCCACTTCTTTATATGGTGAATGTTGTAGGAGCATGATGAGGAAGTGTGGGGAATCCTATGCTTGTGATTGAATATTTTCAGATGTAATACAGTCTTCACAGCAGCTTCAAGTGCTTGACAGCCCATGCCTGACTGAGGAGATAAGAGCTCAGATAAGATGACTGGCTCTCATTAAAATTCAATGATTGTCATTAGTTTGCTTTTGCCTCATGAATTTTCTTTGGGTGGCATATGACCCAGAATGGTATGACAGTGTAAATATAAATTCTAGTGCATGGGTTTTGGAGATGTGCAAAGCAGGCAAATAGGCTATTTTGTCTTTACTGTAACAAGTTTTGTCTCTTTATACAGCTTGTTAGCACATTAATTAAGAACACTAGGGGAGGTGATCATGTGGTGAGGAAAGTGGCAATTAAGCCAGACCCCTCAGATGGAGGTGCTGTGTTTTGAAGCAAAGCAGCTTTCTGATTAGTTAGTGCTGATTCAGTGGAGATCCTGTAAAAATCCAATCTCAGGCGTGCTGCCAAAGTATTGACATCTCCCTGGCCTGCATCCCTCTCTACACTGTACTCTTCCACCATTTCTTTACATCTCCAGCAGAAGTTCATGGAGTAGGCTGAACATAGACTAGCATTTCTTCCATATTTGTCTGACATCTCTACTCATGGACACTGATAAATCTACTGCTCTCTCTGTTGCTGAGGTTTCAGTCATGCTGAACATAAACGACTCCTCATTCCTCATCACTGAACCTCACTGACACATTTTGCTTTTCCTCCCAAGATTCTGCAATCTGTCTCTCTGTCCCCTGTATTCCTCAGATCACCAACTTGGATTGAACCAAGAGCTGTGTTTCTTGCTTATCTGGTGTTTATTGCCCCAAACATTGGTCTTTGCTCCAGGATTTGGCCACCCTGGTCGCCATCACAAATCCCTGCTGCTACAAAAATTTAAGCTCTCTTCTACATCTCTGTATTGCTACTCCATTTTATCTAGCTTTGCTTCTCATGTTTCTTCTGCTGCTACACAAGTAAATTTCTCTGCTTCCTATTTTCCTTCACCACATTGTTCCTGAATTGGCATTTCTTTGGCCTTCCAGCAGGATGCACCCTGCTCTGTTTTTCATCCTCTTTTCTCTCTGAATATCTAGACAAAGCTGATTTGCTCTTTCCACAGTATGATGTGACTTGCTCTTCTTTGCTTTTATGCTTCTTACCCTCTCTTCATGGTCAGTTTAGCCACATCCATGAAACCAACTGTATTCTATCTAGGAGCAGAGAGCATATTGCTTAAAAGCTATAAAGCTCAGTGTATGTTTAGTAGTAGCAAAGAGAACTTTTGCAAGAGGGTGATGAGACCGCAGAGTTCATCCGACAGCAGAAAATGCACAAAGGCAGGAAAAATGTTAAGCAATGTTTTTAGGCACATAAATACAAAATACAATGCACTGATTAATATTCTGGTGGATTGGACTTTGATAAACTGGCATGCTGTTCTGCAGGTTTTATATTTAACAGATGGGAAAGAAAACAACATTTGGTCTAAAGCCTCTGTCTGTCTGAATGAGGTTTTGCTCATTTGGGGGGCTGCAGCTATACTAAACATGGCAACCTGATTTAATTAGCTGACTAGGATCCTGCTTTGTCAGTTGTTTTTTGTTTTGTTTTGTTGGGTTTTTTGTTGAATTTTTTGTGCCTAAATTGCACTCTAGAAAAACTGACAGTACTCATGGCTCCCAGGCTGCTCTGGCCAAGTTTCATCTCAAATGTGCAAACAGAATAGCTGATGAAATAATAGACATGTTCATGCTGGAAACCTTTCTCTTTCCTTTTTCAGGGCAAATTGAATATCTATTGATTCATCGTTTGTGCCAGATGGGGAGCACAGCAGTAATTCCTCTGTGTTTTCTAAAACAGTAGCTTTCACAGAGTTTGCTTTGGTTGACAAGTTATTTTCCCTCTGATTTGAATCTGTCTCTGTGTGCTTTGGGGCTATTGATTGCACCAACAGACAAGCTCTGATTATGGATCTTGCATGGCTGCCAAGGTTCTGAAATGCACCGGGAGACTGTTTTAGTCTGTTCCCCTTGAAAGCCCAAGACTTCTTCAGGATGGGATAAAAAGCGTGAGGTCTCTTAAACAAAGAAGAAAATCCTGATGCCTAGGAGAGTTGCAAAGGAGATCAGACCAGACAGCAGTGCTATGTCTTTGTGCATATATAAATGCAGTGCCACAAATGGATCTGTATCAAGTCCATCCAAAATACTGGAGGATCACCTCACAGACTTTTTAGGTCTGTTGTCTTAAAGATGAGTTCCAATTGCAGCACAAATGAAACATTAGGGATCTTAATTTTCAAGCGTTTCAAGCTGAGCTAAGCTTATAGGAGAGAAGACAAGAGAATTAACCTAGGTTTATTATTTTTATGTAATTAGTAGTTGCAATATCAGTATCTCCCCAACTAAGCCATGCAGTTACACACATACACTGTTGAACCAAAGGAATCGTTTGGGGAACTTGACTGGCCAGTTCTCCCAAGGTTTGTGTGATAAATGTCCCTGATGGACCATCCTTTCTGCTGGTTGGTTTCAGTCTCATTTGAAAGGGACATAAAAATCTCCAAAAAGCAAAGTCCCTGTTGATGGTCTAGAGACAGCCCATGAAAAAAAGACAAGACAGTGTCAGATCTTACTAAACCTCTTTTTCAGCAACTGGCAGTGCCTCAGTGCGTGTGTTTGGCTGCCCTGCTTACAGATATTTTCCAACAGGTGATCACAGAAGTTTCCTTTTTTTAATGCTGTCAAAGGCAAATAAGAGTAGGCAAGTAGGAGAAGATTGTACCTAGGAGAAGAAGAAAGTTTGAGACATCCAAATGCATAGGAAATAAAAGTTTTATTTGTTCTGCTGCTCACAGAATAATTTAGGTATTTAATTGCTTTATTCTTTTACAAAAACTCCGAATAGTTCCGTTTGTTTGCTTTCTGGTTAATTTATTTGGGGTTAAAAGTTAGAAAAATAAAGCCAAGCAGTTCACCAGTTTTCTGCTCTGCCTCTTCCAAATAGCACCTCTCTCCTGTGAAGTATTCATGATGAAGAAACCAAGCCAACAGGCTGATGGTTGAAGAACAGGTCTTCTGAAGTGATTGGAGCCATGTATGTCAGTAATAGTGAGAGTTGCAACAGTGATGAACCTGGGGAAAAGGTCATAGCAGTCCCAGGTCCATGTGATTGCTCATTTAGTAATTTAAGATGCAGCCATGTTGCTCACCATTGCAGTTTTTTTAATGCACTTGACAATTATAATTTTTATATATGCAAATATATTTACATATATTTACACATGTCCAAAAGCATATGACTTGTTTCCTGAACGTGGGGGTATTTATTGCTTGGATTCATGTAGGACTTAGGCTTGACAATAAATCTATCTGAAATCAACTGCCAACATCTGTCTATGGGTGTTGTCCTTCTACTTATACACCATGCAATCCATTTGCTGTTGAGTGACAGAGGTATCCCCTCAGCTCCAGTACAAAATCTCTTCTGTGCAGAGAAACTTCCTGCAGGTTGAGGGGTTGTGCATGTGCCAATGCATTTCTGCATAGTCCAACTCATGCTTTTCTGTCTTCGTTAATAACCTGAGAATCTCCTCCTACCTAGGCACAGGTGAGGGTGGGAAGAATGTTTTGGGCTGAAATACTAGCTCCCTACGGTTAGGACAGAGCCATATAATATAATTGGAACTTGGTCCTTTGTATGTACAATAGTGTAGACTTTTAATTAAAATATCATGTTCTGTTTTGCCTGTAGACAGCTGCCTCAGTAGGTGCCCAAGAGAAAAGCAGAAGAAACTAATGAAATGGAGCAGGACTGTGTAGTGAAAGTGTTTGTTGTCTAGAGGACTCTGCCTTTGCTTGCTGGACATGCATAATGAATGAGGTAGGATACTGCAGAAAGTCATAAAATGGTCTCAGAGGAGAGACTTGATGCTTTTGTGAAGAACTAGGCTCCGTATCTTCCTCAGCCACAAACTCGGTTTCTATCCCTTAAACTGCAGTTGACCACAAAGTCTGTGTGTCTCATTTTCTCTATGTCTGACATAACGCAGATGGGACTTCTATTTTAGAGAGGATCTAACAGCAGAAGCAGTTGGTGGGAGCTCTGGCCAGATGATGAGCCATAAGAAAGCACAGCACTTTGCAAAATGAGAATCTCAGCCTCGGTATTCAAAACGTGCAGATGTTTTTGATAACGTCTGTACTTAAGTTTCCCCATCTCTTGGTCCTCTGTTGCTAAAATGAGGAAAACAATTCCTAGGTATCCTAATCAAACTGTAAGGAATCTTTAATATATGTGGAGTATAAGATGCTGCAGTGGGAACAGCTGCGAGGAAAACACCAATTTTGTTTGAGATAGGAATTGGATGATGTGAAGTAAATAAGGAGGAGGGATGCATAATATAGTAGTAGGGTAAAAATAAATAGAAATATTTAGCCACTCACTGAGGAAGACAGGGGCTTTGTATAAAAATATAGTCTTCAATCATGTAATTAAAAGCTGTCTTTTAAATTGAAGCTGAAGGAAGGAAGCTGTGTGGGTGGTTTTAGCTCTGATATTTCTTAGTCACTGAATTTCTGCTTTAATAGGCAGCTTTTTGTTTGTAGTTGTGTATGGAATTGCATGGTAATAACTTCCATAACATAAGCTTAACTTTGCATTAAATGCACACATCTTACTTTAAAACAGATGCAGCTCACTAAATGAAATAATATCTCTACCCTATTTCTGTTGTTTCCACCTCTGTGCTCTCCAGGGCAGCACACATGGGCCAGCACCTTGGGTTTTCTGTGGGTGCATCCAACACTGGTGACATGGCACTTGAGGCTTCTCTCTGCTGCTTTTGGACCTGCTTCTCCTTGAGTAGGCTGCAGAGTAAATGACATCTGACAGTTTCACAGCTGATGCTTTGGTTGCCAGCCCTGCTCTCTGCCCAGCTTTGGAAGCCTCTGTTGATATCCAGGGATTTCATTGGAGTGTTTTTGCAGAGCATGAAAACTATTGAGTCAGCACCAAGCCATGGCATTGATTTTTAATTTTTTTTTTTTTTTTTTTTTTACTTTGCCTCAAATGCTACTGGATTGTTCCATTTAATATTATGTGACTTGGATTTTTTCTTTATTTTGTGTAATTTTCTCTGTATGCATTGCTTTTGTCCAGAGGTGGTTTGTTACAATGGTATGTGATTTCTCTTTCTTTCTCCTGCAGGGAATAAGAGGTGATGAGAAAGCAGTGCTGACACCTTGCCCCCCCCCCCCCCCCCCCCCCTCCCCCCCGCCCTGGGGGGTTTGTGTTGTTGGGGGGGGCG